>JAHQIW010000581.1:0-163361 GCA_019055375.1 Parelaphostrongylus tenuis | reverse complement strand
CCCCCCCCGGCCGATAGACAATACAGTAATTCAGCGAACAGCCAACAACACACCTCCCTCCTTTTTTTTTCTCTCCTCTCACTTACACATTCCTCTAGAATAAGCGAAGCCACTAGACTACAGAGAAGTAGCGAGCATGAAATACAAATGGGCGGTTGGCAATAAACTGCTAGCCACTTTCCCTTCAACATTTCACTCGCTAGTAGTAAAAATACTTAATGAGCTAGTGCTGGCCACGGGCATTTTTTGTCGTAAGTTACCATTTCCACATACCTGGAATGAAATTTTTTTCGTAGTAGCATGAAAGAGAATGTATTTTCTAAGTGTCCCTTTGCGTTATGACTGCACCGACAATGAGTGGTGTTAAATCTGAAAACTCACTCTCCATACTGAAATCTTTGCTAACATGAGCTCCTTTACATTCCAACGGATAATAATTAGTCTGAAGCCTAAGCTGACTAAAACGGCGGAGATTATTGCATCGGGAAGGAAAGCGGTGCTACCTTGCTGCTCCAGAACATCAAAGTCCTAAACAGCAACGTTTTCACAAGTCAGGAAAGTTTATTCAAGAGTGCTAGATGTAAAAATTTTAATGAGCTATGCAAACTGCATTGATACTATGCGATTAGCAATTTGCCAGAGAAGTAGAATTTACTTTCTATGTCAACAAATTGAATAAGAAACTGCAAGAGTGGAGCTTTTACATAACAAGACGCTCAATAATTCCCTAGCTGTGTTCTTGTTATTGCAATGCCAGAAGCATCAGCTCGAACAGTGACCGCTTCACTGTAAACCACGAGAACGGGCAAATTTGAAGCTGGAGACGGTGAAGCTTCTACTACTCGCTGCGACCAAGTTTTGTAATTTTTGATAAAGAATGAAGAACTATTTACTCAGGTCAGCAAATTTTTCAGAGCTTTTTTCATCTTTTGAAGTCTAGAACTTAAACCTTTCCATTGAAAAACTTGGATTATGGCAGCTTCTTAGTAGTGCTGATACCGGATATATTCAATCTGATCAAAATTTTGAATTATTTTTGAAACTGCAAGAGTTTGCAAAGCAAAAACAATTTCCAACTCCATTACCTTGGCCTCGTGACATCACTCCACATCCCAATACTGTTGCGATGACTAACACCAAAATCATGAAGGGAGCGGCCGTCAATTTTCCCGACATGTTCGTATGACTGATCACTTCTAGCTACTAAAGTGTTGTTCAATTGGCTGCCAACAATTCCTCTACCTCTTCTATCACGAAGTTCATAAGGCAACAACAGATTTGTTGCACGGCAACTGAATACGTTCTAGTCGACCGTGTTTGAGACCTCGCTTTTTAAATTCGATATTGACTGATGGAGTTTTGAAAGCCTTATAAGATCTGAAATGGCGTTTCAAGTGAGCGAAGTACGTTTCGATGTTCTCGCACACCTCATCAGTAGCATGTGCTTCAAGGTAGCGACGCTGAAGATGTATCACTCCGCTTCGAGTGAAAAGATCATTTGATGTTGCGGTTTAGAGTGATTTCTAGTCGATGTCTTAGTGCTGGTAACACGGCATATAGCAATTGTTTCCAATTCACTGTTTCTGAGAGCTCGTTTCACCGAGTTACCATCCGTAGGACATAGGCTGGAAAATCACTCCAGACCGCAATTTCAGGTGATCTTTTCCTTTGATGTAGAGCGATACATCTACGGCGCTTGAACCCCTAGTTGCAGAAGAGAACCCCCTTGCGTCTATAACTCAAGATGTCATAACAGACCACTTGAAGGCTTTTTGAATTTTCATCAAACAACAATTATGTATCAGTAATGTCGGAGGAGAAGACGTTTCTAAGGCGCCCTGGCCAATAAGAGTCTTTGAATCTTTCTGCTTTTCACGAAAATCCAGGGTATCGAATGCACTGAACTCAAAAGAGAGCTCTTTGAAGCAACTCTTGTGACATATTCTACTTCTGAAGCACATGGAAATAATCTAGCGAAGTGAAATGTATGTCAAATTCTGAATGAGAAGGAGAAGGCGATAACTTAAATAAAGTTTCGCAAATTGTCCCATTCCTTAGGAGCGATCGCTTATTAATTCTCTTTCCACCTTTTATTTGTATTGCTATGTCATAAAACTTGCTTTCTTCACTAATATGGAAATGTGTAACTGGCATAGTTTTAGCCGTTAGAAATGTACTTCAAGGAAAATATATTGAAAAGGAAATGTCGATTGATAGAAGCGCAGTAAAACTATTGGTAACAAATGTTCTTGGCTGCTAAATCTCTAAGAAGCAGAAATATTGTAATGTTCCTAACAAATTCTCCCGCTTAGTACAGCTGTGAGTTCCTTGTTGATGGGGAAGTCTTTTGATCGTTAAAAGAAGATCACGCTTTTCTGTTATTGCAGACGCACTTGAAGAGACTTCTTTTGCTAGACACTTTCCACTAATTCATCAAGGCCATTCAAAAACTTATATCTCGGAGAATTCAAGGATGTTTTTGCTTTTTGAAAAGACTTTCTCACAGAACTGCAACATTAAAAATAAAATTAGGTGCTTTTTGGTTAAAAGGGAACAAATGAATATTCGACTGCATTCGGTGTACAAGAATTTTTCATAGGAGTGTTAGTAATCATTCGATAGTGTGCCCAGAGCACTTGGCCGGTTTTTTAAAAATCTAAAACGCTGTAAAATCCAATTTTAAACCATGTTTAAAACGAACGCGTCCTATTTCTTGTCATGCTTATATTTTAGTGGACAAACTCCTTCCCTTTTAGTGCTAACAATTTTCAGGTAGCGCAACTCTTGAAGAACTCAAAAATGTCTGTTGATTTCTTAAATGCTACTTGGATAATCTATAGGAGAAAAAGAAAAATTGCGCTTTAACCTCGCAAGCAGAGTCTTCTTTAGATTAAAGTAAAACATCGATATTCGATCGCGTAAGGTTTAGTAACCCAGCGCCTGCGAGCCTATTTCCGAGTGGACAGACGGCTCACTGCACGTAGCTGGGAAGATAAGATTGAGTTCACATATTTTCGGCGAGCTTGTCTCCGGCTATTCGACAAGTGGAGGAGGAACGGAGCGATCGAATCGATGAATCCGAAGTGCGAGGGGGGGGGGGGGGGGAAAAAAAAAAAAAAAAAATGTGGGATGCGACTTTGTTATTTGAACGGGAATTTTTTCTCTGCTTTGAGAGAAAATCAAGTATAAATGAACCTGACGATAACTACGATTCTGGACGCGCTCATATGCTTTCGTGCTTCCAGCGAACATAAGCGTGCGCAGATAATAGGTATATAGCGCACTGTATATATAATAAATCCTGCGAGGATGTCACTCCCCCCCCCCCCCCCGCCGCAAAAGAAAACTTTTTTAAAAAAAACGTGTATTATGTACCGGCTTAGCCAGAGATTCACTGTGTCTTTCAACGAAAAGACACTACTATGGAAAATTGTTGTACAGCGAATGAGGTCGATATTCTTTGCTATTCTATAACCGAAAAGTACAAAATTTATGTCCGCTCGTGTTGCGCGGCTACGCTCTATATTTAGTGAAAAGAGTCTTTCCTGTACTATCCCAACCATTGAAAACCTGACTCTGGAAGGTTTATACTGTAATATTGTCCAAAGTTAGAAAATCTAAATCGAAGTTTTCAAAAAATGGTTTTCACAGTGAATCGCGTCCATGCGCGGTATAATAACGCGGTATAATGCATTAGCTGCCCGCGCACGCTAGCGTTGCGCGGCGTATTTTGAGATCAACCATTATCTTTTGCTATGCGTATTATTAAAACGGTTTTTAAACCCTAGCCGAAACTCGGAACAGCCGAAAAAAAAAGCAGCGAAAAGAGCCGGAACTCGCGCTATCGTCCGCGTTGTCCTGCCCAAAATGCTTGTTATGTGAAAACATTTTCTGTTCTCATGCTACAGCGCTGTAGGAAAGCCTTTCTAAAAACAAGTGATTTCTGATTTCTGAGATTTAGCTATTGGGAAAAAACGTCTAATAGTCTAAGAAAACCAGTTCTGCCTCGCAAAATAGAAGCGCGATGATGCACTGTTGCGTGGTGAGAAACAGAATTTTTGATGTAGGCTAAGGGCGCTGTGTGAAGGAGCCGTGCACTTTAGTAAGACAAATAATTTCTAATTTTTTGAAATATGACGTTGTGATGTTTAAAAAAAGTCTAGCGGAAATTTTTCGTCTGCAAAAAATTTCTTCAAATATGGCCATGTCTGATAAACGGAAAATACCAAAAAATTTTTTCAGTATTCAATTAAGAGATTTAGAAAACGGGTAGAAAAAAAATTACACCAGGATTCACTTAATTGAAGCAAGAAAGGGAAACTCGTGCAGGGGAATGAGTGCTAGTAAAAAGAATTTACTTAACAGGTTATGCTATGGAGTAAAAAATCTCTAACCTAACTGTCCATGCATTGAGAAAGAGAAAGGGAAAAGTAATGCTCTCACGAGCCACGAGTCCTAACCCTCCCCTCTTCGTGTCACACGATTGAATATACGAACTGAGATCTACGTAGTGTCAATTCGGAATGTTACAGATTTTTATAAGATTTATTTTAAGAGCACGTTCCAGTTCGTAGTTACTTCTCGATGATCACACAAAAAGAAAAACAAAAGCATGTTGTTGTATGTTTTGTTAGAAAAGGGCACATTTCCATCCGCGTAAAGCATGAAAAGTACTTCTATGATTTGGCTCATTTCTACATATTGGAGAGAGATCATATAAAACTCGCAATGTTTTTTCAAAAAATAGTTAATGTAATTCATAAAATATTTGACTTTCAAATGCTTCCAGTAAATGGCGTCACTACAGAGAAAGTACTACACAACATTTCATTACTACCATTCCCAATATTTTTCTTAGAGTTCAACAGAGAATACGCTGACTCATTTCGTAAAGTTGCCATTGCCAGCTGTCACATCGGATTTTAACAAAATGGAGAACTGTCCTCAGAATATTTCTTAATGATTGAAAGAAAATTGCAGTAGGTGTCGGTGTAACGTGTGGAATAAAGGTTTACTTTTTTTTAATATGTTAGAGTGACAAATCATCCGAACACGGGATCTCAGTCATTTTGGTTCGTCTGCTTTATGGATGACAAATCAGAGCACTTTCTGTGTTCCAGAATTATTGCCTATTGTTATGATTTCATGAACCGGTGTGACTAAGGGAATAAGCAATTTCGCGTTCTTAAGCTCCGATCGCGTGTGTATTTGGATTGCTGAGCATGCCGAACAATTTGCTACTAATTAAACTTCTACGTCCAGTGCGATGCCACGTACCAAAGCCGATGCCGTAGTTTGGTGGCGATTTAGCCAGTGCAAAAGGAATTCCTTGATCCAAGTTGCACTCGAATATCTTGCGTGCGCTTGGAGATCTTTCGGTAACTTCTTAACATTCAAGTGGTTATCTTTACCGAACATAAAACAGCGTAAAGTCTTACCTGACTTCTTCTTTAAGCCAAACGCAAGACCTTCATTAATTCTATCTGGGACAGAGACGTTTCGGCAGTTCGCCTTCTTTCCAAAGCCGGAAAGGTAAATTGTCAGCAGTCCAATCCAGTCAAACACCTCCATTATTCCTTCGGAAAAAAAAATACCAGACATCGATTTCAATCGTATCAAGCCAACCAAATTCAACTCTCAACATACTCACCGCCTTTCTTATGCGTCTCGACACTGAAGATTCAAGTAGAGATCAACGGAAGGAGATCAAATAGGCTTCGTTAATGCAACCTATCCATAAAACAACTAGTCGGTATACACTGACTCATATCACGAGTGATAAAAGGCATTCCTCCCTGCGCTTATCGTGAGGATTGGTGGTAGTCAATCCAGAAGTGCTTCCAGAATTTCTCGCGCTGATGTTCTTTTGTGTTCATGCGCCGGGATGGTGACTTTGATCTCAAAACAAACTCCGACGTAATTCTGCTTTCCATGCGTCCCTAAGCGGGTATTCCGTCTATGAGACGCTTGTCAGCTATGGTGTTTTCACTATCGGGCATATAGAACGATCCTACGCGTTTCGCCAATATAATTGAACACCTTTACTGAATGGTGCATGATCAGGTCGTTATTCCATAGTGAACAAGAAACTGAGCGTCCACACAAACGTATGGGGATTCATGAGATACGTCAACGTTGATCTATGTCCGAGGTCGGCTATGAGGTATCCAGGACGATGACGTTATAACAGTAGTGGAGCAATTTACGGATTATGCTCATACGACTACGTTATATATACGGGAAGGGTTCTGTTGGATCGAGTTAGGCTAAAGCGACATTGTACTGCCAGTCCAAAGATATTTCCTGGAGATGTTCATCTCTACTTGGTTTTCGACAAAGGTGAGGACGCATCAGTAAAAACGTGGAGTTCACGCTGACATTGCTTGACGTCGTGGGAAAGGAAATTTCAACCTTGGAATTGTAACGGGTTCCCACCATAAAGTTGAAGCCATTGAAGAAAAGTTGAAGAGAAGTTGATGCCATTGAGGAATTTTGTCGTCTGGCATCGTCCCAAGTGAGAGAGACTTTTCAGAGAGATTGGAGAAAAGGGTTAGCTTTTGAACCTATATAACCTAAACTTCATTTGCGGAGACCAGAATATGAAAGTTAACGTTTTGAAGCGGTTCGCCTTGGGAGAAAAACGAACCAGTGATCGTGTTTTCAGTGAATAGGACCTTTAACCACTGTACCACTTGCACCCTCACTAATTGTAACACTGATTTAGTATTACAAGTTTTCCAGCTGCTTGTAATTTCTACAGAAATCAATGAAGAGGCACGATCAGCAGCACAAATAGATTTCAACGAGTATTCTGATGCATGGACCAAAGTCAAACTGCACAACGGATCATGGATCTCTGTCGAAAGTACCACTTGTCTCTTATCCTAACTGCTATCGCCTTTAGAAAAGCGTTTGACAGCCTATCAGTGCTCGTCGACCAAAGGATACCTTGCAAAAGAACACTATCTAAGTGGACTCGGTCCCACAAAACACCTTCCCGTATATTTACGTAGTCGCGTGAACATAAACCCTAACAGTGCTCCAATACTGTTATACGTCATCTTCCTGGACACCTCAATCCGTTCGACCTTGGGGCAAGAAGTTCAACGTTGACGGATTTCATGAATCTACGATTGTGGTGGTCTGGACCTCAGTTCTTGTTCACTATGAGTATAACTGGCCTGATAGTGCACCATTTACTATACGTACAACGCCCCACGAAAGAGATGACACCGGCCTCCCAGATCTTGATATCTCGCTCAATCTCTTGAAAATGTGCATCTAGATTCCTTTGTTGAGGCGGGAGCTTCTGTAATTGTACAGAATATGATTTCTGTAATTGTACATCTCTGTAACTCTATAGATTACGAAATTTCTAATTGTGACTAATCTTACATCTACCAGTGACACATTTCTATTCCTAGCAAAACAACTCCATCCGTTGGCACCCACATATACATCTATTCATACGTAATATATATATATATATTATTATATATAATATTATTTATTATCTTTATTATGATGTGGTATTATTATTATATAGTATTTAACTATATATTTACAATATACTACTGCATATTAAATTATTTATATTAAATATTATATTATATATTGTATATATTGTTTTATATATTACATTAATAATATATATTATATTATTATTACATTTATATTAGTATTATTTGTAATATATTATTATATATTATTTTTTTATTATTATATTATTACATTTATTATAATTTAATATTATTATATAACATTACTTATTATATTCATTTATTTTAATATTATTTATTTATTATTATTTATATATAATAATGAAATATATTCATCTATTCATATACATAATGGCATATGATTCCGATTGAGTATAACAAAATAATAATCAATGAGACATTAGTCAGATTTTGTAGCTAAAATAGTGCACGACAGACATTGTCAACCCGTATAAAAGCCTGTAAATGCCGATAACACGATAGGTATAGTCCTTCCAACGTTATCCCGCTATCCTTCGTTCCTGTAATCTGCTTCCATGTCAGTACTCTTTATTGAATAAATCTATATCAAAAGACTGTGATCGACGTCAGGCGGAACTATTCAGAGTCAATCCCAATCATGTAGCACGGTAACCAGTGCTGCCCCGCAATACACACTATATCTATGCTTGCTTCGATCCCATAATACGTGCTCACCATGCCCTCTGGCGTCAGACAATTTGCACTATGCTTGAGAGGGCACTGATTGGCATATCGGTAGAACATCGCAAGATACATAGCGCAACATCACTGAGTCCTTCGCTGTGCCTTTTCTCACTCGTTTTTGACCTAATCACTAGGTGTTAACAAAAGTCAGCGCTCGACCCGGAAAGCTATAGTAGAGTCGAGTCCTGATGCGTAAAGAATCAGTTCCAATTTTGTTCGTATTTCATCACTGTTAGTTTATATTTGTTTATATTTCAAATAACTAGACACAAGTCAGTTAATCGCCTACATCCACACCTATCAATGGCCACCGGATATTATACATTATATGATCCCATAACAGCTCGACCTTGCGACCTTCTGCGCTCAATTGGCGCATGAGTGGCGTTATACTATCGTGAGCGTATTTTTATAACCTCTTGACTTCTCTCTTCTTTTTGTCCCTTAGAAATAGATTTTATTTGTGAGGCTATTTTAATATAAAAAATGTCTGAATAGTACAATTTCATGGTTCATAGATCTATTCTAGATTTCAATACGTTATAGTTAGACAAATTCATTGCGCTTTGATGATCCAAGCGACTTCACCTTCCTTGGAGGCTAGACGTCGTATACCACACCATATCAATTCATTTATTAGGTGTTTTCTATGTATGACCGTCTCTGTTAAACAGTGCTTTATAATTTGCCCTAACGGCAGTGACGGAAACAGCGCGAGTTCAGTTTCCAATGTACCTGGTCTCTATTGAGACATGTAGTAATAACTCTAGGCTCTGAGGCAAGCGAATTTCCCAAGATGTCAGTCATCGCTTTGAAAAAGTTATACCAACTTTGCCCAAGCTTTGAAAAAGATATTCGCAAGATACTTTAAAATATTTCTATCTCATTATACGCCAACAAAGCCTGAAATTTCTTCCGAGTCGAGGGACTAGATTTGTTTAAGGGACTTCGTGCAATCGACAAGACATAGGAGCGTTCGAGTACGGCTATACCACGACTCTGAAGGGAATCAATTCGTAAAGTAGTCCAAAATCTTCATTTGTCATCCTAACTGTGACTACGGAATAGATTGTTCATAAAGGTTCCCCACATTTGATCTTATCGTATGTCTTGTACATTATGTGCCTGTGCAAACGTTCATTTACTCTTGCCTATTGATTTATTTCAATCTTCTTCACAGAAGATATAGAGGCATTGGCCTAGATCCATACTATCCATAACCAGTAGGCAGTGTAGATTGTCTTGACGACGATTTACTGCACATTCGAAACATAACTAGCTTCATGCCGTTCACTTGGACACGGTTCAAAAACCTCTACAACTCCTTCTTTATTCATGAAGTAGGATTTGAATGAGAGCTTTATTCATATTAACAGTATTTGCATATTGAGACTTCACAGGTAGGAAGGGGGTAGCGCAGAAGGTAGTGATGCCGTTCATCACGAACACGTTGTTGACTCGAGCTTGCTTCGAGGTCACCGCACCTGTCATCTCTACGTGGTAGGGAAGTTGATACCACATTTATCTGGGGACAATCTACTCACCACGATCCATTGAAGGCTCGATCTGATTATCCGAAAACTTCATTTAGAATCACCTTCAGTAGCATTCAACGGATTTTCTAGAGAGGGTGACAATCATCTAGCAGCATCCGAACCGAAACGTGAAAAGAGCAATCGAGTGCGCAACACTCTGTGTCGGGTAAAGATTTCACTTGACATGGAGTGTAAAGCCTTCGTCTTCGATGACTCTCTATAAGGAGTGTGAGGCTCCTTAGAGAACTGACTATGAAAAGATCGAAAGACGACGGGTTCTGCCCGGCTGACAAGTCTGTAAGGACGAAACACGTGTATCGGGCTGTACAAGAGCCCTTACCAGACCACATGACAAGTTGGCTCAAATAATAATGAAAGGATCTATTTAAACGTGAAAAGTTCGCAGACCTTCGTGGATGGTGAGTGCAAAAAAAAGACCTGTTTTGAATAAAGCTTTCGTGCTGATCGCTTCACGAGACCTAGTATAATGCATCTGATTTCATTAGGTATCGTAGAGTGAAGTTAATATTCGTATGACCTGAACTTCATTTGCGGGGACCTTCAGAATATGCAAATCAGAGCTTTTATGCGGCTTGCCTTGGGAGCAAATACGAAGTGATTTTGTTTCTAGTGTATAGGACCTTTAGCCAATGTACCACTGACATTCTATCGGTTATAAAACTTTTATTGGGGTTACAGGCTTTTCAGCAACTGTAACAATTATAGAAATCAGATGAGGCACAATCATTAGTACAAATAGGTTTTGACGAGTTTTATGGTGCCCGTGGTATCATATTCAAACATAACGGATCATGGAACTCTATCGGGAGTACCATCTGTCTCTTTTCCTAACTATTATCGTCTGAAAGAAGGCTTTTGACAGCGCCAAAACGAATACAAACTTATGTGGTGCTCGTCAACCAAGGGTCTCCCGTGTACGAACACTATCTGACTGTTATCGGAGCTGCAGCATAAAGATATCTCTTTTCATCGACCCTTCATCATATCCAAATGCGACTGGTCTTGATAAGGAGGCATCATCTTGCCAAAATCGTTTACTGCAATTTAACAGTGATTAGTAGAGTCACTCGAGTGAAGCGAGAAGGGCATACGCACTGGAGGTAAATTTGCATGAAATCCGCTTTGCTGGTCACATTGGCATCCTTTAAGGAGTTTAAAAAGAAAGCGAAAACAATGCTCAATGAACTCAACGAAGCAAGAGAAATGATTCAACTACACATAAGCAGACCGAAAATCGCGTTCATGAAGAACACATATTACGAAACTAAGTCAGTTGGGCAGGTCACACTGCTTTCGTGTCTTGTAGTATCAATGAATATAGAAACAAGTGAAGAAGGTCAGTAGCAGAAGGAGAGCAGCGTAGTCGCATTCGGGCGTAATGAAAAATCTCCGAATAGTTAAGTAACCTGAAACTCTGTGCTCATCTTTTCCGCTCAACAGCTTTCTTAGCCGTCCGTTGCATAGCAGTGACGTGTAATGATGACTCAGTCATGTCATAACATTGGCGTACCACCAACACAACGCTTCAATGAAATCTTCTGAAATCTCCTGACACTCAGAACATCTAGCCGAAATACGCAGTTTCCGGATCTTCGAGACGAGATATATCTTGATACGGGAAAGTGAACATTGTTAACTAAGCACAGATGGACCGTTCACAAAATGAGAAAAGCTGATGACAGATGGAAGAAAAAAAAGCAGTGGAAGTACTTTGAGGGAATCCAGGGGCTCTCTTGGACGACGAAGCAAAAGGTGGACGTTCAAGTGGCTAAACTCTGCCAATTGCATTTGGAGTTGGAAACGATTTTAGGAGTACGGAATTGTTACATTTTTAACCACAGCGCATCTCTACTCCGCCTATACATCGACAGGCTTCTTTACATCTTTATTTTTGAATCAGTCATTGGCGGTACGAAGCTAAACAATATGCAGTGAGATTGAGGATTTAGAAGTCTATGTGTATTCTCTTGCGTAATAAATCTGCATGTCCTTCAAAACAACTCGGTAGTGTCAAGGCGAATCGCGCATGATTGGCCATCCTTCCCATTCAGAGATACTGCGATCAGCTATCGCAAAGATCGGCACTAGATGTTTTGAAAAACTCTTCTTAACGTACTCTCATTTGTATAACGCGACCTGCTACTTTGAACGCATTTCCATTTTAACAATACCATGTTTTTGTTTTCATCACGCCGTTTCCTAGTCGTTTCATATCTAACTTGATCCTCAAACAATTTCAGTACTACTTTTGCTGTGATACTCAAGAGACTCAAAAAATGTTGCTGAGATGTTTCCTCAGTTGACTTGATTGAATGAAAAGAAAATGAGTGATCTGCATTGAGTTATGTCTTACAAGACAACTCTTTTAGATGATAGTATTCAAGACACTACTACTCTTCTTATTAGTGTCATCTACCAGCACAAACTGTATCACATGCTCACTTCAGCACGATTTTGACTATGGCTCCTCTGAAGAACAGAGACTGGAAGACAGTATGGTTAGTGTTTCCATGAAAACTTACATTCTTGTCTACAATCAAACCATGCATACGTCTACTGGTTTTCAGAATTCCATACCTCGTACACGTTCCGCGAGTCGTGTGGACCACGCGTTGGTGAACTCCTTAGCTCGGGTCTCCGACCTTGTAATTGTTTAGTTTTTTAGCTCAATAATGCACCCCTTTCATAGCAGTTTCAGACATCGTCTCTTTTCGGAAACTTTGTGGAACTGGCAAATCAGAGGAAATCACAAGTAGGCGGTTCCTCTTCGTTGTTTTATCTTGAGATTATATTGTGAAACTAAAGGTAAACTACTTTTTATTAGAACATGGTTTGCAACAGTTCTATTATGAGAGTGAACACTATCTGTTAGACCCAACCATTCATTTTCGAGCGTGCAATCTGTTACAGAGTTTCCTTGACCTTAATTCCATACAGGCCGTTCTCTAAAAGGAGTCGCCATATAGTTTGTTCAGATGTTATCGAATGATGTCCCAGAGCCACTGAATACAAGAAAGACAACATCAAAATTCAGTACAAAAATGGAACAGAATTCCAATCACGAGATCACAAATCATCTCTTCAATATATTTGATAAGATTGGAAGCGGAATCACGCGCATTTCGTATCTCGAAAGGTGAGTTGTTGGATTTACTGGGATTGTGGATACTACCGATGCGAATTTACAGACCTCACGTTTGTACCCGCGAAAGCACAAAGAAGAGGCCGTCGCCAAACAACGTGTCACTGAAATCCGAGAAAATTTGTCAGCGGTTTCGTGATGCACAGAAGTGCATTGACAGGCGAACCGATGCAAAGGTGTGATTCACAGTTATCAGGAGTGCTAAGTAAATATGAGTTTTTATAGGGAGTTGTTGAAACAACTCGAGTGGAAGAATGTTGTGAAGGATACGAAACACGAGATATATTTAACCATGGATGTCCAATAGGTTAGTGAGCATCTCTCTGAAGAAAAAAAGTTGAAAATGCATAAAATTTGGTTGCTTTGGTTTAATCTGATGGGTTAGGATATTAGTAGAAACATAATATCCTTGAAAACATATGATAGGCGTCTCAGGCAAGAATAAAATTTCTGCTTTTAGTGCTCATATTTATCCCTTCTTTACCGATAGACGTCAGTAAAATTTCCCTGTCGTGCATTGAAGGTGCTTGATAAACCGTGCTCTTTGAAAACCTGAGGTGTTTAAAGTGGTATTATGTCAAATATTCCCAATGTATAACTAAAAAGGAACCTAGCGCCGACCTCCTGGATGGGATCATCGAGAACAGCACCTTCCTATCGTGGATAACTTTGCTGAGAGAATTGACGCCAGAAAAGAAGCCATGTACGATTGAAGTGTGAAAGAGCGATACTGCTTCTTCTCGGTTGCTTTGGCCGTCTATTCGTGGCTTTTTCCCAGATTCTTCCTAATACATTTTCATAGTTATAGAAGCGTCGGGTGAGCAAAGACTGTATTGAATGTTCACGCTCTCAAATATGCTAACATTTGTTTTTCAAACATTTTTATTTCACTCTACTCGTCCTCACATCTTGTCCAGACTGCAACACTTCTTGTATTCGATTCGTTTCCTCGAATCCATTATCAGTGAAAGTGTTCGAACTATTGGGAGAGTCCGGCTGCTGCTTGAGGATTGTCGTCTTCTTTATAAACGTCGTTGAACTGGCTTCGATTCAAGCTGGAGTTTTAAGCTGGACAGGCTTCGACTTCAATTACGGAAGTGGACCACTCTCAGACAAGTTCGATAACGATTAAAGTGGAGAGGTGCGAGAGCTGGTGTGCCTAGAAGCCAAGTGGAACTAAGTGCAGCGTTCATGATAAACTACATCACTTCCACTAAGCTATTCCGCTCTTAGATGTTAGCATTGATCGGTATCACTAAGCAGAAGAATATTACCAACGTTTGCAATAATTTTGTCGAACAAGACCTCAGGCACGATGTGGGATTTTCACAAGCAGTCACGCCACTTATTCACATAAATAACGTTTCGGTCACGTTGCCACCTATAATCTAAGAAAGCAAAACGGGTGTCGTATGAAGGATGAGCCTTTTGTTTTACGACTGAATTCATTTTTTTTCTTACTGTAAGTGATTTTGCCGTCAAAACAAGCAAATTCAGAATCACCAACTTTGGCGATGGACGAGGTCCTTCAGCGCATGAACTCATCTTTGTGGCACCTTGCCGAGCGCAGTGATGCCAAGAGTGAACTCAGCAAGAACAACATCACGGTCTTTGCTAGTACTGGAAAATATACTAAGGTCTGGACATTACAAAAAAGAATAACGACTACAGAACTAAATGTGTTGTGTCCTTAGTTTATAAACTTTATAAGTGGTGTCAATAGATTTGGTATAATGCGAAAAATTTCGTGAAATATCAAGCCGAATACAAAAATAAAGCGGAACGTGAATCAAGTACTAAGATATAAAGAATAAACAAGCTTTTTTAGCAGCCAAGTAACACCACTTCATACATATTGAGTCGAATTGTGCCGGGAACGTATCGAGCTCATGACTGGACGGATGGAACAGTACTGAAGACGATTAGAGGCGGAGATCTCATCATTTCTCAATCGGATGATGGCTTCGGATCCGTCGTAAGACTACTTTATTTGAACAAAATCATTTATTTCTATGGATTATGTCCACAAAAAGTAGTCGAAGTATGCTCTACATTGTTGCCATGCCAAAATTCAAAAAATAGATCACTTAGACGATTTTTCCGCATTTGTTCTGCGATATATCTCTGAGGCAATGATTTGTACACACAGGAAATGAAAAGTATTTGTAAAGCATGATAGTTTTGAACTATGAAATTATATCATGAAGAAACTTCATCTACGGGAGGACTTGTTGAATTGGTTTTCATCTAGTTGAATCTTGAAGCGATATCTTTTTCAAACTTTCCTAACAACCTTGTGTTAGCTTTTAAGGAGGAGGATAGACGTTGAATACGGCAAATTATAAGAGTGAAAATCAGTCAATCACGAAAGCGTGAGTTGCATCCACAACTGTTCAAAATAATTGCGACTTTCGAAGTCAGCAATCAAGGTCGGTATGTATTGAATGCAATGCATTCGATGCGACAACCGCGACTGCCTACAATCCCAGCTCATTTGGAACCTTATCAATTTGAATTGAGTTATACATATGGATATTTACTTCAGCAAGGTGCATTTTCGTTATTCTACTATTGGATCCTTTCATTATTATTTGAGCCAACATGTCATGTGGTCTGGTAAGGGCTCTTGTACAGCCCGAGTGTTTCGTCCTTACACACTCATCAGCCGGGCAGATCCCGTCGTCTGTCGATCTTTTTATAGTCAGTTCTCTCGGGAGCCTTACACTCCTTATAGAGAGTTGTCGACGACGTACGTTTTACACTCTATGTCAGGTGAAACATTCACCTAACACAGAGTGTTTTCGCACTCGATTGCTAGCTGTCTGGGTATTTTTATCATATTATACTTTCCTTCGAGTGCTTAATTAAGACCACGCTCAAATTTCAATAGATCCTTTCATTATTATTTGAGCCAACATGTCATGTGGTCTGGAACTGACTATACAAAGATCGACAGACGACGGGTTCTGTCCGGGTGATGAGTCTGTAAGGACGAAACACGTGTATCGGGCTGTACAAGAGCCCTTACCAGACCACATGACATGTTGGCTCAAATAACAATGAAAGGATATTGAAATTTGAGCGTGGTCTTAATAAAGCACTCGAAGGAAAGGTCTACTATTGGATTCAAGTTTTTTACAATGTATTGAAAGTATCACTTCCATTCCTATTGACAAAACCTTTACGTATTTCGAAAGGAAAAGCAATGCGTTTAGCAGAACAATTCTGTTCTCCAAACTCATGTTCAGTTCGCGTCTGGGGTTGCTGAGCTTACGTAGAAATTTAAGAAATCCTAATTTCGATTGCTGAAAATTTGGATTTTTAAACGAGTTTAGGACTGAGAAAGTACTTCAGGAAAGTAGTTTATGCCCTCAAAATAGTATGGCAAAGTTTATTCTATCAGGTTCTCACCTTCTGATTTCCCTAGGTGTTCTAGTTAGTGGAAAATTATCACTACCGGTGGGAATACCATGAACAGGCGGAAGTGTCAAGAAGACCACGTTCAAGTATAAATAGAAAAAAATTGACAGATACGTTCAGATAAATGTTACAGAAGAGTTTCGTGAATTGTATTCCGCTCAATTCGTCCAGTCATCGCACTCAAAACGGCATAGTGCACTTGGTCAATGGTGATTTGAGGCCAGCTTCGGAGACGTTATTTTCTACACTTGAAAAAGATTCTCGATTCGCTCCTTTTCATAAATGTAGGTACAAATATTACTCATTGAAAAAAGTTTTGCACTATTCCTAACACACCTATTGCTTTGAAACAGAAATTACATAGGAGTTCCGTGCCAGCAATTTTCGCAGTATTTTCTCCCATCAAACGTCGGATAGGTTGCTTGTGGAAGTTTCTCTTTGCTTGTATCTAACAACTGCCTCGTTGATTATCGAATGAATGACTTGAGGGGGCGCTACCATTATTTTTCGAATCGCATGCAAAAGTAACCCAATAGGTTCTCCTTGCTAGTGGCAATTGCAGAGCACCATGTCTTGATTCCAGGTTCTACTATCTGACTTATTGTTTGAGGTTTTGTATATCTGAGGTTTCAATCTGCCTCACTTAAGTTCATTTATGTTATATTTGGGCACTAAGGCGCTCGAGATTTGCTCATCATAAAGTATCCTTTGAAAAAGCGACCTGTGTTCCCATAGTGCCCCGAGCTGGAGATAACATATGCTTAGTTGTATACCTGTCAAAATCTCCTGGATTTTGATTATAAATGTAGATATTATAAGAAAAGGTGAATCACAGGCAATGTATGATGAATTCCAGTGCTCTCTGACCGGCTTATTGAATTGTTGCCAAAAACAAGAGCTTCACCGTCTTTGTTCCATCTGAAAAGGTGTTCTCGTCGTTGTCCGAGTCACTGCTCAACGATATCAAAACCGGTCAAGGCTGTACATCAAGTAAGATTATTGAATCAATTTATCAAAGATCAAGGCAATATTCGCATTATAATGGTCATCAACATGGCCTATTGTCCCTTGCTTCCCGTTCTTTTTGCATAACGTTTGCGATTTAAGGTTTCGCTCCCAGTCACATTGTGGAGGGTTTCAGTCTGTTCGTCCGAATTGTCTCATCGTCGACTAAAATCGCTGGCTGGGAGTGAGATCGACGTCCAAACTGAGGTGTGACAAAGCTTCCATTCTTCCCACTTCTATCGTCTCTTGTGCTTCATATCGTTCAGGTTGATATGCATCTTATTGTGCCACAATTTTGATAACATAGACTGCGACGCCTCAATTTTCGTAGTTGCCACTTTTTAGTTCTTTTTCTTCGCACCGCAAAGTGTTGCTTTTCCTCAAGATGTTTAAGTTACCACCATTCACCATAAATTTACTCGCGCTCTTTGTGTTCCACTTTTCTTTCCGTAATTATCAGCACATGGTGACGATACATACAAAAAATTTTATATAATAGGTGGGGAAATAGTTCTGAGGAAATTTTTGTAAAACATTCATTTATGCATTTATTACACCCGAACGAAGACAGAACTAATATATATATATATATATATATATGTTTATGTATATATGTAATATAATGATATATATATATAACCTATATATAATAGAATATAAACTAATATAATAAACTTCGCCCAAACCAGATTGATGCGTTCGCTAGCCACCGTTGCATTTGAACCCAACAACCATTCGTGCATCATCAACAACCTATTTTGCTCGCTTGGTAACTCCATCTTGGAATAATTAGATTCATTATACACCAATCAACGTGGGAGAAGGCGGGCTTTTAAATGAGCCCAAAAACACAAAAATGACCGACACCCAAAAAAGTTACAAGCATTTTCTCACAATTTTTTCCCCAACCTATTATATCTCTTCCGTATTTTCGATGCTTTTTGCTGCGTTCAGATGTAATACTCCTCTTTCAAGTTTCAGTGATAACTTGACCTGAATACTAAATGTAACATGAAATCATGAATCTGCCATTCATTTTTCATATAAACTCACGAATTATAGCATAAAAAGCGCATTGTGGATACATAAACGAATAACTTTTGTTAATACCAGGAATACAGTGTGTGCGTTCGTCATCCTCATTCAGAATCTTCAATTATGAGCAGACGTTCTATTAAGAAGACGAGTTTTGTTAATGTTCTGTAAGAGACAGAATGGAGATGGTATGCATGCGTAAATTTGCCATTATAAGAAAAAGTTTAACGATAAATCTACACTTCATGGGATTTTGAAAAGTGTTTGCGATTTCACTGAAGGCGCTCATAAATTCCGAATTGAATGAGCTACTTCGAACCACTGAGATGCAGTTCCTTACGAAGCCTTTCCGGTTACTACGCCTGAAATTTCTACGCCTGTTGTGCAGTTTTCTTCCAAATAGTCTTTCCAGAAACTGACCCATGTAGTCAGATACATTTGAAGACTAAGAGTTCTTGTCTACACTATTCTGTCAGTCGATTTTCACAAAGAGTGTTTCAGATCAGAGATGGTGAAGCGGTGACATATGTTGGACGAGCACGCCTTGTAGCTGGCGACATATGTACAAGAAACGGTATCGTGCACATCATTGACGACGTACTCGTAGGCGATGAATGTACGTCATCGATAAGGCGAATTATTTTTTGAATGACAACACTCACAAATCGCTTCCAGTCTTATCGTGGAAGGAGCACTTGGAGATATACAATCCAGATCTAAACGATGCTCTGAACGAAGTATTGGATAGCACAAATGAATCAGTCACGATTCTCGTACCGCCTGCTTGCAACAAAACAGTAATAATCATCTAATTGTATTTTTTACATCTAATAAAATTTAGAGCAATTGTACCGCAAGTTTCTTGAACGCTGAGAGTAATTGGTGAAAGGCACTAGTCCAGTCACATGAAGATTTCGCATGAAACGAGTTTTTGTAACTTTCACAAACTGATCAATACAATCTTTTGCGACGTCGAGTTATAACGTGTCTAAGTATGTCTAAACAGAAAATGTATAGAAAATCATTTAAATGCTTGAAGTAGCTCGCCAGTCATGAAGTATCCTGCATCGCTGTTCTTAGAAAGCGCACTTCAGTCTATGCACAGTTCTGTTCTTTAGAAACCCATTACAGATGTCAGCCGAAATGGCCAAAAATCACATAGTGTCTGGTGAAGTTCTGGAGGATTTCCGCCGTGCATCTACGATTCAGACCGATGCGAAATCCGTGGTCAGTGGCATAATGGGTAGACTACAAGAGAAAGAACCATATCTCGAATGTGTTCTGTGAATTTCTTGAAGGATTCCTACCGTTTGATTTTTCTCACTTGCCCTTTGCAGATGTTCACCGGCTACTCGCCTCGTACTTCACCAGTATGGGTGCGAATCTCCGTGCAGCGTTTTCAACGACAGTTTGGTCAGATAGGATGCACGAAAATCATTCGTGATAGCGTTAGAGGATGTCGATCAATTTTGCACTTCATTGAAAAGGTACGAAAATTTCCGACATCTTAAGATTTGGGTGTAGACTTCATGGGGTTCAATGTTCGCTTGGACATCGTCTACGTGTTTCAAGTTATAACCATAATTCAAAAGAATTTTCTAATTGCTACAATCTCCGTATACATAAATAGAGTTTAGTTCGTAACAAACTTTTGTAAAAACTTGACAAAGCTCAACTGAAGGTTTGAAACCACAGTTTGCGACTTTGTTTGATTCAGAATTTTCCACATGCAACTTTAGCTCTGTGACAGAGTGATAGAGCACCTGGTTAACCGGAACTTAACAATAATGGTAATAATAGTTATAATCGAGAACGGTGTGATTCAATGAGATTCGGTGTATCAGAAAGCAAGGTGAAAAGGTAAGAGCCTGTTCGATTATTACCCTTACCACTTCTGCAATCAGCGAGTGCCTTGGGAAAACGCCTCAGCTCGGCCATTTCCAAGATTACCAGATGGAACATATTTTCTTTGCGGATTAAGCCTGTAGCACGAGGTTGTCAATAAAAATTTTTATTCGGTTAACATTTCGACGCGTTCCTCTTCTTCAAAGGCATATATCATGGCGCTCGGTGCAAGGCGTTAATAATCGAATATAGTATAACGTTTTGTGCAAGCCGTCAATAATACCGACTTCTGCAGGATAGTTCGCTTGGAGAAAACAAGTGTGTTACCACTATCAAAGAGTGATTAACTTATTCAGCAAGCTAAATAGCCAATGATCATATGATTCATAGTGTGTAAGAAACTCGTCGATGGAGGCTCTTCATTCAACTGGTCCTCCATCGGTAAAGGCTCGATACAGAACGAGAACCAACCGTAGTGGGCGATCCACTCAAATCACGGGTTTGAAGACGACGAAAAGCGTTTAACGTCGGCCGATTAAATCTCATTGACAATCTCGTGTTACAGACTCAATTAATAAAGGGAATATCTTTGATTGGCTATAAGATCCTCAAGCAGCAGCCGAAGCAATAAGTGAACTTCACTTGAACACCTTCGTGAAGGACGAGCGCGAAAAAACGAATTGGATGTAAGTGCTGAGCTCCGCACAGTAAATTGTGAAACACGTAGCATGAAACAAATAAGGTTTTAACGAATTTAATAGCCTGATTAGATTATAATCTCATTGGTTGTTCTTATAATCAAGCGGCTGTGTCACCGACGTGTGTTTACGAAAGACGAAATTTTTGCTCGAATCCATTCCAACTACGCGATCTCCCTCAGCTTACGACTTTGCTCGAATCCATTCCAACTACGCGATCTCCCTCAGCTTGCGACTAACCCCTTCCCCACTTCGGGAATCGTCACATGCCACTGCGTCTAGATGTCGTGTTATCTTTCACAAGTGGATGATCCCGCCTATCTGTAAACAAGTGTACATTAGACCCTTGAAGAATGCTGTTTTCCATTGCCATCGTGCTTATGTTGCTGGACTTCAATCGATCGCAGACTCGTCGTTACATTCGATGGGACGTACGATGTAACGAAAAACAATTTTTGAAAAAGAGCAAAGGGAAGTCAAGATATGAATTTCAGGAGGATGGAAGAATTTTATTTATTCGTTTGCGGAGGTTCTTCTGAAGTAAGGGTCGTACTCTGAAAATGAATTTTTGAAGGTGGTGAAATATACATCAATGTTCTCGATCTGATACGTCAGCCTTCATCAGTAAATAGATTCTGTAGGAGTCGAACGCATCGTACAAGAATCTTCCTCACCAAGCTCACATGTCCATGCAATCTCGTAAAATTTGTGACCCTCCACCATAGAGACATGGAAGCATCACGCCTATCTCAGGCTTCCAGGAGGGACCATAATGCATTAGAATTTATCGCTTCACTTACCTCAGGAGCGGCCCCACACACGACCTCGAGCTTAGGTTAACTCCGCTAGAAGCCAGCGAAGTGACTCGAAGAGTTGATGTAGTTTAAAGCATGTGAAGTATTTCACTCACTTAGATACGTAAGCGATTTAAGTGGTGAAAAAAATGCGAACTCAGACGGGAGTCGAACCCGCGTCCGAACCGATGTTGAAGAATTAGTGGTGGCGCAAATGTGCCTCGGTGCTGTAGTGGTATCACGCGTCCCCGATATGGATGAAACGCGAGTTCGACTCCCGTCTAAGGTCGTATTTTTTACTCACCACTCAATTCGCTTAGGTTTATATGAAACATCATAACACTGCGAAAAAAGCAGTAAAAATAATAGAATTCACTTAAATACTTCAGCATGCAAATGTTAAATAATGAAAGCATTAGCAGACAGAAAAACAATGCGGCTAAACTTGTCGTTCATTTTGTTCATTTTCACTGCCATATCAATTTTCTCACTCCATTTCATGTGATGAAATCTCAATTGTCTTGAGTGTGAGATCCCTAACATTCTTCAACTTGAAAAAGTCGGATCAAACTTCAATCTGCACACTGACTCAAATTCTATCGAGTTTCTCTCCGATGGAAGTTGACGACAGAAACAGTAGTGACATTCGGCTTTAAGTGGACTTTGGGGGTAGAAAAGCGCTTGTGAACTCTTTTCGTAACTCTGAGTGTGAAGAATTTGATGTAATGCATAGCACTATATTTTCAGCTGATACACATTCTTTTCAGTTTCTCATCTCTCAGAGCCTCCGAACTAAAGCTTTTCTGTTAGTCCTTTCCCTGTTATATTTTATTGTTAACATTAATTAGTAATAATGGGAGATATTCTGGACTCTTAAATCGTCAATACTTTTCAGTTTGTACTAGTTTGAACAATGTTATCTCACATTATGCTCAGATGATTCTAGCTTTAACAATGCTAGTAATGAGATGATGTGTAGTGCAGGGGCAAGAGGTATATCACAGTAAATCCAGGATTAGTCGCTGGTTCGGTCAAGGTCGATAATTCATCAGGTTCCCTATACGTCCGATGTCGAGATATAGTCAGATTTGTTCGAGATGATGAAGGAAGTGACTTGAGTATACCGGAAATTATTACATGAGCCAAATATGCATTCATGTGTTTCCACGATGGTACAAGTGAAATTAAATTCATCACGCATCCTTCAAGGACTGGTTAGCGCCAAGCTTATCATCTCTTTGTCTTTGAACTGCGACAACTCAGTGGCGAGTCCTATCAGAGTCGGGACGCGGCTCCAAATAGGCAATCCCTTGTGTATTTTTTATTGTGTTTCAGACGTGAGCACAAATCCGCAGTTGAATCAAAATGTGTTTTTGTGACATCATGCGGTCGTTGTTTCTTATTTTTTAGGTAGCTGCATAGCCCTTGAGGTGTTTAGCAAGTTTTTTTCCAAAATGCGTGGTGTTCGCGATTATGGGGCTTAAATTCGAACAACCGGTATGCGAAGCAAGCTATTTTGATTTGTTTGAAGCTGGAAAATTAGGATAACATTTTTCTCTTCTCCATTGTATAAGCTAAACAAAACAAAAGAATATCGATCAGTAATAGTCGATGGAAATACAATCGTGAAAAAGCTTGATCCATCTTCATAAGGGTGCAGCAGCTAGAATCGAAGCCGATTCCCAGATAACGAGCCGTTACCATATCTACTAAGAGGGAATTGAGCGGTAAGAAAAAGTTAAGAGGGGCTCATAGCTATGATGGAGAGCTATTGAAGAATGAGTGATGGGCAGGTGCTAGCTTCGGTGGCATAGTGGTAGCACGCGCCCCCGGTATGGGTGAAAAGCACGTTCAACTCTCCTCTGAGGTTGAGTTTTTGCTTACCACTCAATTCTTTTAGGTATATCTGAAACATCATAACACTGCGAAAAAGCAGTGAGAACATAAGAATTCTATTAAAGGGATCTGATCAACACTTACTGATGACTTTTTATAGCGTTTTTCTGGAACTTTTCAACGAATTTCTAATGTAAAGGTTCACATCCTTGATATTTAGATTATGTAGTTGGCTTTCGTAGTACTTCTCCTCTTATTAACATCCGCTAGCCTTGTGAGCTTTCTATTAGAAGACTCTTTATCGCTTATTTCCTGATGTTTGTGTATGTTATCGGGCCATGCGTTGACACGCCGGTTGTCAGGCATACACGTGGACAAACACAATATTATGATCTTCGTGTTGTTTACAGTGTCTGAAGGAGAAAGTATCACTTCAAATGGAAATTCAGTATCTCCACGTTTTACGATTGTATTCAATTGTTTGTTTGTGACGTCCTCAATCAGGTGTGCGCTGTTCGATGAGAATTCCACCAATCACTTCGGATGAAAGCACAAATATTAAGTCTCCAACTAAGTTTCCGAACTTGATCCAGGAATAAAAATTTTCCAACAAAAACAAATTTTTCTTTTGCCTATTTTGTGTAAAATTTTCTTGCGCATCGTTTGATATATTTTTGCGCATACTTATCCAGCTATGGAGCCGTTACGGGAAGTCATTCGCAACTTATTGCTTTACGAGTTTTAAATTGGGGCACGATTTTCAAACTGCAATTGACAACATCAATTGTGCAAAAGGCCACCAAGTTTTGGAAGAACTACGGCGTGTGAATGGTTTACAGTTTCGCAATGGAGATGCTGATGAGGCCGATAACCAAGATCCGGAAGGTTGCGTGAAATTGATGGAGTTGCAATCATTGAAGCAACTGAAGAAGATCCGACTTTGTCAACCGGTGATTTGGCCGATGGTTTCCAATGTTGAGACAAACAGATCCGGAAGTTTCTGAAAGATACTTTAAGAATCTTCAAGAGAATACTTCAATTAATGTTATTTGATATTTTCGATTACTGGGAAAAGCAAATTTTTGAGTTTTTGGATCAAGTTTGGAAACATAGTTGAAGACCTAGTACTTGTTCGTCTGTAGCTATTGCTACTGATAAAATGATGAGAAATTCAGTGTTTCAGCTGATATAGATGGTGATAAAAGCAGCAAATTCAGAATTTGTGGCTCCATAGAAATAACCAGTTTACCTCTTGAAATTCTATGGCCAAACGCCACTTGGTGAATAGAACGGCATGACTTATCTATAGGGGTGACTCTTCTCAACTTTCAATCCATATCTCAGCTTCTGTCGAACCCTTCTAATTGAATTGAGGAAAGATTGAACTATAGAAATTTGCTCATGAAATACACTTTTATTGGAACTCGAGAAGATTCTGATTTTCGGAGGCCACGTAATCAACTTCGTTTGCCTTTCTGTAGAGAAGATGACACGAAGGAAATAACCGAAATTTCAATCAACTCAAAGCTACGCTATTCTACAAGATCACTGTCTCTACATATTAATGAAAAATACTGTATCAAATATACCTAAGTAAAAAGTAGCGGGTCTAAATTTTTATAATGAAAGGTTAACGGTTCTAAGAAATAAGTTAGGCTCTTCAAAACTGTTTATAATGTAAGATTTTGTTTAGCCTCTTCCACTGATAGTCGACAGTTTGGAAACATTCTTGGAAAAAAGGAAAGATTTGAGCAAATTCAACAGGTATTTACGAAATTTCATTGGTGGAGAAATCTAGATGGATGAATCCTTGTGTTTTAGGTTATGGCGTGAGAGCTCGTTGAACGGCTCTCTCACGGCAAAAAAGCCAGTTACTGTATTCATTCCGTCCGATGATGCACTTTCGAACAATGAATTCAAGAAGCTTATTGCTAATTCGAAGTTATCTGATATTTTCGTGAAAAGATACATTGTGGCTGGTGAGTAGATGAGATTGAGCCAACGAGGATTATCTTGGCCAAAAAGAGCAAACCACTTCAGCGTGGAGCTTTCAGTGAATAATTTCAGAGCCGTTATGCGATTTCGATATTCGTCCTCATCCTGCTGAGTTACGAATTCAGACTCATGCGAATTTGAACGGAGAGGCGCTCAGAGTTAAGAAGCTTGGTGACGACATGTTCATAAATGGTGCGAAGATCGAGGTATCAATAAAGTGATAATATATGTGAGAAATAATATGTACGTTGTAAGATGCTGAGTCG
Organism: Parelaphostrongylus tenuis; assembly: GCA_019055375.1. Lineage (NCBI taxonomy): Eukaryota > Metazoa > Nematoda > Chromadorea > Rhabditida > Metastrongylidae > Parelaphostrongylus > Parelaphostrongylus tenuis. The sequence goes on along the minus strand of JAHQIW010000581.1, from coordinate 137,565 downwards.
TTAAGGAATCCGAGATCATGCTAAGTAATGGAGTCGCCTACGTTCTGGATTCGGTCATTTCCAGAAAATATCCCTCCAGACAACCAAACGTCGGCCCACGAATGTCCGATCTTGACTTTCTAGACATTATTTCTTACATTGGACATTGAGACGTAAATAAATGTGGATATTTTGTTGATATCGTGTGCATGTTTGTGCATCTGATTTTTGGTTTGTTTTCGTCTAGCCACTGCAGACGATAAGCCTCTGGGTGTGTCTATGCATCAGATATGCTGTGGTTCATTGTTGACTAGAGAGAGACGAGAGAAAGTAAAGAGAAGACCAATGATCAAGCCTTTTCCGACAAACAACATCGGCCGTATAAACGATGCTTGCCATAGGCGGTGGCGGCGGCGAGGGCTGCCTGTTGTGCTCCTGATCTTCCCGCATTCCACTGCTCTAAACATTTTTTTAGTTTTTTTTTTCATTTATCTGCATTCCTCCTCTCACTCCATCCGTTTCACAAGCAGTTGTCTCACTTTGTCTTCCGATATGACAATCCTAACAACTGTTGTTTTCTCTGGGCGTCATGGCGTATATTTGATTCATTTCAGCTACATCGCTAACCAAAACCGAGAGACATGAGCTACAATGTGAGATTTTTACTATAAAGGCGATGCTAAATTCTGTGTTACGTAGACATTTACGGAATTTAGACGGATGATGCTAACAGGAGGGCCCAACACCTGGCCGACACAGCAAAGGAAAAAGCGTGTGAGGGCGGAAGAGCCGCAAAAGACGGGGCCGAGACAGCTGCCGACAAGGTGTGACTGATTTGAGAATGGGATTTCCGTTATCTTGTGCAAAGGGCGATGCAAGACTCTGTGTTACGTAGAGAAGACTGTAAAGACAGACGAAAAATGCTCCTCAAGTGCTTAATAAGACGATACTTTCGGTTTAAAAAATAGAAGTAGAGGCAGGGATTTTATCATAAAATATCTTAAGGAAATTTTCTAGATTTGCAAACAAGCCATTCCGAACTGTCCAGTTTGAGTATGACAAAAAATTCAAGTGCCTGGTACCGAAAAATCAGTGGATTTGTGATTATTTCTGCATGAAAATGTTAGTGTTGAGATGTGGAATTCAAGTCTTCAAATCTCACCATTTTTCTTACAGATCAAACAAGCTGGAAGAAATGCGTATGATGCCGTCGCCGAGAAGGTACCATGGCCCACGGTTACCTTTGATTACTATTATCTTACAAAAGTATATTGGTTTTTCCAGGTTAATGACGCAAAAGACTACGTCGGTGACAAAATGCAGTCAGGAGGTGATCATATTAAAAAGTAGAAGAATCTCTTCCACGATGAGATGATTCGCGATCATTGAAAATATTCCATTTAATCTGTATGGTACACTTGTACGTAGTTCGAATTGTGACTAGAAAACTGTATCAATAAACATTCCAACATGATGAGATGGAGATACACGGGGCGCAAAAGAGCATCTTCCCTTCCTGAACTACTAGTGCAAAGTCTGAGTGATATGTACTGCAAACGTCTGATAGTAGAAAAACCTACAGCACAAGAGCTAACGAAAAACCTATAGAATATCAAAGGTGAGGAAGTTCTACTGAACAAGGTTCACGATGGGGAGAAAAAGCAATAAATTCAGTGCAGACATCGATATGTCATCTATAGTTGCGTTGACTGCTATCGCGATGTTACTATCTTACACTCCACAAAAGTGAAACATAGTCATACAGACAGCCAAGAATTTTCTTGTACACTGGGGTTCTCACTTTCTAAGAATCTCTTTAGGCTGAAAGTTCATATATTTCTATTAAATTCTTTGCTTGACGTGCCATGTCGTTGTCTTACCTGCTAGTGCATGCATGAATGTCAATGCATGAAGTCGAATAGAGCGAAACGCACACGCTGATATCAGTGCATGTTGGCTTCGGTCCCTTTTTCAGCAGTGCTTTTTGCTAGAATTCTTTCTGCTTAGTCGATATCCTATTGAACAGAGACGGCTAAACATGGCCTTAGAGTTTACTTCTCGGTTGATATCCTAGCTTCTTAATGCTTCAAATAGAAGGGTGCTGCGAAAGCTCCTCTCTCTTACACATATTTACAAGTACAGCTGTAAGTACAAGGTTGGCCGCATTAGCTGCAGTTAGGTGTCACGCTCCGGTCTGGAGATTTGTTTTTCACTTTCTCAATCATATCTTCAATTCGCTTGTCGAATGTGATAATTTCTGGAATTACGGAGTAGCTGTTATAGCGCGTTCACACAGGCTATTGTCAGACCATATGGAATGCAGATTTGCCATAGAAACCTTCTTAGAACTGCAGTGATGCGCTTTATTTATTCACTTAGCAAAAGAGGAGAAAATGACCAACCAGGTTTTGTTCGGAGAAACTGTTTTTCATCACTTTTGAATGCTGCATAATAGCAGTGGTGTAAGCCATTCATGTGGGGAGCTTATTGTCTTACCAACACCATTACTATGCCGCGCCTCGACCAAGTTAGCTACTGACTAGGCTGAATAATTTGAAAAAAATCCATTTCCTTCAACTAGTTTGTTTGTTTGGCTTGTGCATGCTCCTGGGCAGTGGCAGAACCACAGTAATCATTGCTCTTGACTAGTGTGGAGAGAGCGAGAGAGTCGAGCGAAAGTGAAGTTGAGTAGTCGGCGTTGCGTGTCAATTAACTTTTTCATCAACAAGGAACTTAGAGGAAGAGAAAGAGGGCACAACAATGCTTGGAAAGTTATTCCAAACGATGGGACATATGAGAATTTTATGGCAAATTCCTGGTAGACTTCACAAAACGATTGGCCAATGTCCTTGTGTTGAAGATTGGAGAACGCTGTAGTGACCCTAAGATCGTAGAGAATCAATCCTCTAACTCGAAACGGCATTAATGAAGAACAATCTTTATTTTAGCATAGGACACTCACACGAAACTCGGTGTCGTTGTTATTTTTGCTTACTTAAATCACTAACATCAAATATTGCGAGGATCCCGGCACTACTTTCACTCAGTTCGTTTCCTCGCTCTGATATTCTCTATTATACAGGCGATTCCTGGTCAAACCCACGCTTTCTCGCATCCTGAGCAGCAGGAGGTAAGAGTTCTCACAATTTTATCGGAAGCGACCGCCAGACGACGAGGGCTGCAAGATGTGAGCTGATCTCAAACAAATTTTGGTAACCTACGGTTTCGATAAGGTGATAGTAGAGACTCAGGAGACTAAGAACGAATTTTACGAATTAGTTTGTCACTAAAATGTATCTAATCATGCTCTGTAGGCGGATATAACATGGTGTTTAATGTGTCCGTGATTTGTATTACACACTGGATCGGTCCCTCTTTCAAAACTTAGCCCCGGACTCGAGAGATTTCACTTTTCTCCAGAGTTCGCAAAGCTGGCACTAGTGTCGTCTGGAAAGACGAGAACTTACTTGGATCAGTCAGCCATCCATGGCAAGTCATGGCATAGGTCAGATATGCATTTTTTTCACCTCGGCGTCGCTTCGTAGTGTTGAATTCTTTGCAGATCTCTCAGGGATTTGTAGACGTCTAATGCTCTATTATTCATTTTTCATCAAACCTCTGTCACAGATACACTGAATATGAATATGAGTAGTGACTTATACTACTTAAAAAATAATTTAACCTCATAAAGATGACTATCTATTGCATCATGTGCTCCACCATATACAATTACGTCAATGTAAAACCGTAATGGGGTGAACACCAAGTGTACATCATTTCCTGCAACTTCTGCGAGAAAAAGTCTTTTGTTCTTCTTTCTGCATTCAGCCGATCGTTTGTCCAGCTCCCAGGCTTGATCTGTGAAAAGATGTTTCCTACATTTAACATCTCATAAAAGGACCGTTCATCAAAAAATTTTGCTCCCCGGTTAGAGCCCTGCTGTGCTTCTGTATTAACAGGATATGCATTGAAAGTGTTGAAAATCCCTCGAAAAGCGTCACTGGGCCAAAGGTAAAGATGCCATCCTATGAACGACATTCATGAAGATAACCAGAAATCTGCAAGCAGCTATTAAATTAGTGAAATACTTTCACAGACGCCTAAATCGAAGAATCTCATTCGCGGAACGGAGTACGCAATCACACGATCAGCTTTTCAAAGATCACACCTGTTGGGACATCTGAGCGAACAGTCGGCAGCTTACAAAGACAACAACAAAAATCTAGGAAGATTCAGACATTCGTCACTCTCTGTGGATGAGGAGGAGCAATACATAAATTTTTGACAGAAATTCGCCGATCACTGGGTGCATGAAATGCATGGTTGGTTGGCGTATAAAGTCGAATCACTGCCGATACGTGTATTATTGTCAACCACTTTCTTCCTCTCATTCCCATCTGAATTTCATGTTAATGAAAAAAAAATTGATCGTGCTGCTACACCAACTATTTCACTCCTCTTACTCTCGTGCGATACCCTCGCTCTCCTCACCTTCTCAACCACCAATGATCACTATAGTATTGCCGCCGGTGACAAACATTCACAAGCCAAACAAACAACCTCGTTGAGGGAAATAGATTTTTTGTGAAATATTTGCTGGTAATGGTAGCTATTTTGGGCGGGCCCCAACAGAGCAATTATGTTGAAATGAAAATAAGCCAAGAGATCACTAGTCCAATCCAGAGCCACTTGTCTTCGTCCTCGATTGGTCGGCATCAATAAACGAAGTCGCTTCCATCCTAAATGAGTTTGATGGCAAAGCTGCGGTTCACAAGACCGGACGCACCTGTGGTGAACAAGCTTAGATAGCGACTTTGCTATTCAGAATTGACCACAGCCGACACTGGATTTATATACTAATGGGAGTGGAAGAAAAGACAAATTGTCACCGCTGCACCACTTCCACTTCGCAGCCAGGCCAATTATCTCTCGGATAAGGGTCACGCCGTCTTGATCACGTTACTTATACGAGTCATTGGATTTTCTTATTGACATCTTCTCTATACCAGAAGAACAAGTTATGCGTGACAGATCGAAGGAAGGAAACATTTACCACACAAACTAACGTACACAAACTCATCATTTCGAAATATTTATTTACACAACTTTTCTAGACATATTTCGAACTAGTGCATGCATAATACAAAAGTTGAATGGAACACTTTCAATAATTGCAAATTATCTCATCACTGATATAAATTCGTCTACTTTCCTTTCACAGCGTCGCCAGTTCCTTTCAGCTTGTCACCAACGTAATCTCGAACATCAGCAAGCTGTAAATAATCCAACCCTTTCGCAAGATTTGGTAATGAAATGAAGCCAATGTTAAAATACCTTTTCGGCTGTAGCCTCATAGGCATTTCCGGCTGCCTCTTTTACAGCAGTTCCAGCTTCAACCACCTTTTCCTTTGCTGCTTCAGCAATGCTCTGGGTTTTCTTACTGGCGTCGTCCGCCTTATCCTTTACTGTCTCGGCCGCGTTGTGAGCTTTATCCCTTGCTGTCTCCGCCGCGTTGTGGGCTTTTCTATTGAGGGAGTCTGCTTTATCCTTTGCTGCATCAGCCGCGTTGTCAACTTTCCTATGGGCATCATGCGATGAACTCTAAATTTCATAATTATTTACAAATGACGAGATTCTATGTCTCCGCAGTAAAAAACTTACATTGTAGCTCATTTCTCTTGCTTGTAGGCAGCGATGTAGCTGTAACGGAGTATATATACGTCGTAACATCTAGAGAAAACGGAACGGATCTCGAGATTATAGTATAAGAACACAAAGTAGGACGAACTGCTCGTAAAATGGATGAAATGAGAGAAATGGAAAATGTAAACGAGACAGGCAAAAACAGGTTTAACACTGGGGTGAAAAACAGGTTTGGCACTGGAAAGAGGAGGAGCACAACAGGCGACCCCAGCTGCCATTCCCTCCGACGGATAGCATCGTTAATACGCCCCACGTAAAGGCTTGATCACTGGTTTTCTCTCCGTTTGCTGTCAAGACGACGGCGAACCACAGATCTCATGCATGAAAGCATCCACAGGCTCATCGCCTTCAATGGGTAATCAAACACAAGTCAAAGTTCGGATTCATATGGAGCGTAACGCAGTGTCAACGAAGACATCTCGCTCTGTAACATTTGGGAAATGATGTTGACAGAGATGAATGGAAAAGTGAAGTGAAAAAGAGAAGGGAAGACTTTGGCATTGGAATGAGAGAGTAGGATCCCAGCAGGCTTTCCCAGCTTTTATCTCCGCCCATGTCTGGCATCGTTCCTATAGAATGTTGTTTATGAGAAGAGTTGATCGTTAGTATTCCGTCCGTCTACACTCTCGCTGTCTAGACAGCAATGAACCACAGCGTACTAATGCGTAGACACACTCGGAGGCTTGTCGTCTGCAGTGGCTAGATGACAAAAACAAACCAAAGATCAACAGCACAAACACGCATAGAAATCCACGAAAATTTATAAATTCGTTCACGTTTAAGTGTGGAATCTGGTGTATTTTTTTCTTTCTACATTATCAACGTCTAAACTTACTGTGGCCCTTCGCCGGCAGGCGCCTGATTTCCCGGAAGGATATTTTCTGATGATCGAATCCAACACAAGGATTCCATTACTGAACATGACCTCGGATTCTGTTTTCACAACCTTGTTTATTGCTCAATCTTTGGACTTGTCGTCACTGAACTTCACAAATCTGAGTGCCACTCTAATCAAATTCGTAAGGGGTGATTAATTTTTATATCGGTGTGAATAAATTCATCGAAATCTCCCCCCAACGGGTTTTCTCCTTTTAGCCAAAGTAATCCTCGTTGGTTCTAACACAGCTGTTCATCAGCAGCGTATGTCTTTCTACGAAGATGTAAGATAACTTTGATTCAGTAAAAAGCTTCTTAAGCTTTTTATTTTGAAACGCATCACTGGACAAAGAGTACGGTTGCTGGTTTTTTGTTATTGTTAGTGACTTGTATAAGGAGCTTTCGCGTCATAATTCAGAAATATTTCATAAAGAATGTGTGAAGTTTGCTTGAATTTCTTTGTTTTTCCGAGAATGTTTCAAAATTGTTAGCAGTCAATAAGTGAAGCTAAACACTGATTTTCCTTTGAAGTGGCTCGAGACAATTCAATTTATCTCTAAAGATTATTACTCATTCACTGTGAATTTTGGATGTTTAAGTCTTTATCCAAGATAACTGAATAGAGTATCTTGTCGCGACAATAAACATGCTAATATCTTGAGCAATGAAAATGTAACATTCCGGTGACGTTGGAGTATGCCATTTTAGCGAGCTGAAGAAAACAGTGTTTGCTCATTTGCTTTCCTACAAGAAACATGTGCTTTGTTGCTGAAGAAAGTAAAGGAAGCAGGTTTTATGAGATTCAAAAACCACGGTTCCGTTGCGGTTCGAACTAAATGGTTTTGTGTTTTATATCTTTATTTCGAGTGTTTTATCAAGACCACGCTTAAATTACAAAATTTCATTGTCCATCTTTTGATTATGAGATATATTGAGATTGAAGGTGGTCTTGATAAAACACTCGAAATAACGGTACAGTATTTTGAAAATACCGGCCAAAAAGCAATCGAGTGTACAGCAATGTATGTTCGGTGATAATTTCACTTGGCTTACAGTGTAAATCGTTCGTCGTCGCTAACTCTTTATAGGGAGACAGGGCTCTCGAGAAGATTGGCTAAAAAGACCAAAGACGCCGTGTTCTGCCCGACTGACGAGACTATAAGGTCGAAACACGTGTATCGGCTGTGCAAAGCCCATTACCAGACCACATGACGTTGGCTCAAATGATATTTATGAGACATGTGTTTTGTTCGTAAATATCTACGAATTCTGTTGGATTGTAATTCATTTACTACAGTGCTATAGTAGATGAGATATACTGGTTTATATTCAAGGAAAAGCGGCTTCTGTAATTCGTAAGGTCACGTCATAGGAAATATAGTAAGATGACGTTTGCGAGATGGACGCGGAAAAAACAAAACTGCTGTCTTCTATATGCGCCGTAAATTCCCTGGATTATCAAATTACGTAAAATTAATAGCGTAGCTGCTCTCGACCAAGCGTTCGCATCCAAAATTGTTTGCGCTCTAAGCCAATACAGCTGATGGAATACGTCGGGCAGCGCATACTTCAGTTGAGAATGTGGTAAACAAACAAAACAGTGAAATTATGAAACAGGTTTACATCCATTTTCTGCACGAAAGCTATTTCAGTTTACAGCAGTAATAAGTATTATGAACAATATGACACTGCCCATTTGTGTGCCTGAAAACAGGCGCGTCAACGCATGCCCGACGGCGTAAACAGAGAGAGAAAGAAAAGCGGTAAACAGTTTTTCCTAAAATGATAGGGGTTAATGCTAGTGGACGTTGTTAAAATTGATGGCTATTACCAATATCACTCATATCAATTAGTGATGCGTGCATATATTACCCTACTAGAATGACTTCTGGAATCACCACTGAACTCACTGTGTGTTCGTTAGCAGTTACTGCGCCAAATTCTTTGAGACGTTGCGAAGTATTTCTGCCGCTAGATGGTCCTTTTTCGGCTTGAATAATAAAATTTCTCAATTTTGCTCCTTGTCTAACGTCTCTCCCCAAATCCAAAATAAATAGAGAAAAGAAACAAGTAAAACGTCATTACAGCAAAACGTAAGGCGGTAAATGCGCAAACAATGCGTGGAGCGCAATTACATTTGCACCTGATACTACCAAAGCGTTGAATTTTCATAGAGATACACTACAGGAAATTGTCAGTAAAGTGTAATGCGATTCTTTTGGCACCAATGATGATGAATTGTTATTCAGAGTTAGCGACCGTCTATGAAATCAAAGATTATTGAGCTATTATTCATTACAAAAATCAACCGAACAAAGTACTCAAAAATAACATCCTGTTTGAATACTTACGAGATTAGATTGGGAATTTTGTCTACTCATCTCAAGTCATAACATCTACTTGGTCACCCAGACCAACTGATAATCTATTGAACCATTCTTTCTCACATTTTTCTCTCGTATAGCAGGCGTACGGGATCGCGCGGCGAGCGCGACTTATCACTACTGAAGGATTTAATCGTCAGCAAGTTTAAATACCATAAAAGAGGCCTCAGAATGGATATTTCAGTCCAAACATGCCAAAACAATCACTTTGCCAAAATAATATTGCTCATTGCAAGAAAATGCCACTTTATCCTAATCCTAATCCTAATCCCCTTGATATATCCTTTGTTGATCGCAATTATTCAATTATGATAAGAATTGCTTACTGCACTATTACTTTGTATTATCATATGTTGTAAATTGTAGACCGATACTGTTTCTTCAGGATAAATTGTTGTTGATTGATTTCAATTGTGCATTTTGTTGGTTGTTGAATAAATGTTTTAAGCAGAAATCTCACGACACCAGTGAAATTCTTGAAAATATGATTGAAGAACGTGCACTAAATGTGTTCCAATACACTTTTATAATATTGTTGAAAGAAATGTGGAAAACAGTTGGAAATGCGCTGTATTACCAATTATGTCGCTTTCGAAGGATATGATATGTTAAATATACTAGCCAAGAACAATCGAGTGTACAACGCTCTGTGTTCGGTGATAATTTCACTGGACATAGAGTGTAAAAACGTTCGTCGTCGCTAACTCTTAGTATGGGGACTGGAGCACCCACACAGGATTGGCAAAAGGGAAAGGGTAGCTGCCCGACTGACGAGATCGCAAGATCGAACACGTGTATCGGGCTCTACAAGTCAGTCCTCTTTAATAGACCACTGGCATGCGTGGCTCAAGAAATATATTACCAGGCATGTGTCGCTTTCGTATTTTAAAGTGAAGATTATTAGGACAAGTCGACGCTTTTTTTTCATAAGAGCACGTTTATAGAAACCCCACTAGTGATTTCCAATATTTCTTGGTGAAAAGGTGTCTTGAATCAGAATTCTACTCTAGGATGCCTCAAAAATTCGCAGTGAAGTTCAAAAAAGAACTCCTGAAACAAAACTAGAAGTCTCTTCTTGATATTCCATCATTTAATCACGAAAATTGGCCTATCGCCTGTTTCGTCTTCTTCACAGCCTGGAGAGGTCAAAAACTTACTACGCAGATCTGTAATCCAAATTGAAATTTAGTTCAAAAGATTACAAATTAGTTTGTTCTGCCGAGATTATAAAAGTGTTTGACAAGTATACTGCATGCCAATTTGACTTCTCTGGGCTCTAAAAAAGGAGAAATCACCCAAACACCAAAATATCTTACTGCCTCGTATTAGTAGATCTTACACTCACTAATCTCGTGTTTGCTTCTAGCGAGGAAATGCTGAATTATTTGCAGAATTATTCCTTTAAATTTGAGTTTGCGTAACCGTCTGAAAGCTACATCTGTCTAAAACTCGTGTGATGCTAACAATGTCGTGACAATGCATTACAAAATCGCGATGTGCACGATTGGAGGTTCTTTAATGGGCCGTATTAAGGCCATCTTTCTCCGTCTTGTAAACTCTCTTCTCTTCCTATTTTCTTTTAGGAAACCGATCAGTTAAAACGACTGCCTTAAAAAACCCACTGGGGCCTCACGTTTCTCGGGTCCAGACTGATATCGGTGCACATAGACATCACCTTCTAGTAACGCGCTCCTTTATGACAGCCAGCCTAGTTAAGGAGGTGACGATACGTACCAGGTATAGCTCATTACTAAAACTTGTACACGATTCCTTTTTTTCGGTCACTTTCATGACGCAGTAGTTCGGCAAGTTCCAATTATATTTTTATTATATTCATTCAAGTTAGCCTTTTCTGATTTTGGTGAATCCTCTACTACTTCTTTAATGCTACTAAACACCATCTGCTTCCTCATCTATTGTCAGCTGATTCTATAGAGAGTTCTCGGTTTGGATTCATGGAATATTTGCTTTACAACTAAGCATCTCCGAACATGGTGAGTCTACTGTGGTCACAGTGAATCGTACAAGGCAACCCATTTATTACATATCCATTCATTCATTACGACTTTCACCCAATTCGTGCGAAAGAACAGCCGTTGGTGAGGACGATTTGCAGCAATTGGTTCCTCGTCCCAATTTTGTTAACTATTATGAAGTCAGTGCGAAAGAATAATATGTATTGACAATGCACGATCAACCGCTGGTTTTTGCTCTTGCCTGAAACGAACTATAACAGTCGCAAGAGATTACACATTCGCATTCGCTTTGCGATTTGCATAGGGCTCACACTGTAATGCCCATATCGAAGGATGGAAAGATGAAGAACTCGGCGTTGATCAATCCATGTGGGGATGCGCAATGAACCGTCGTGAAGGAGATTGAATGCATATATTTGGATAAGCACTACCTGACAGTACTTTCAAATCAACTCAAAACTTTCAAAATCCTAGGCAAATATGGCAGAAGTGTGTCAACACCGGAGATATGGAGTTCTTAGTGAGACATAGTTCGTGATTGAACCAAGAACTGACTCTAGATTTACTGGACGCATCTCTTATGATTGCACTAAACACTTTGTCACTGTTAGCATTAGAAAAGCTAAGACTGTTTGAGTATATCGTGAGATAACAGTGGTTAAATGGCCATACGCTGGATAGTAATGTCGAATTAAGAATGATTGAGTTCCTATAGCTCTTAATACTTAATATTAACAATGTCGATTTGAAGGGAAAGAAAACCAACGGGAATGATCATACAAAGAAATTTTCGAGGGATAGAAATCTGGAAAGATTTTTTTGATAGCTCATAGTTTGGCTCTATGCAATACATCAAATTTCTCTAAGTTAGAGTAATTAAGTTAGTAGTAAGTTAGGTAAGTTAGTAAATTCTTATGAATTTTGAGGCACACGGACAAAGAAGTTGTTCGATCTTTTCACCCGTGGAAACTGTGTCATGGGTTTTGAGACTTGAATGCAGGTAAGGTTTTCTTGCATATAAGAAATGAAAGGATTGATAGGGAATGGAAATAAGTATAATAAATATTAAATTCCGCTGCAGCATTCCCTTGAGAGATTACCATTTTTGTACAACGGTGCCTTCTTCCCTACTAATGATTTATAAAAAAAAAATAAAAAAATTTATGAAAAGCTTTTTTGTGATTTAGCAATCAAATTACTGAAATACTTAGATGAACGAAATATTCGACATGTTATGCAAAGCCACAGCAGTACTTCGATTCATTTCCTTGGTTTGCAGTCGACGTTCACTTCGACGAAGCCAAGCTCGTACATGGGGCTGCGCCTAAAGCATACTAAATCGTTGGATGCTAGTGTAGCATAGTTATTCCCGGAAACCTGAGGTAGCTGTGACATTTCCATGCCTTTTTAATGGAGTATCACAACATTTAGGAGATTAGATAGCTGTTTGTCGCCAGTTGAGCAGAATTCTTGAATAGTTTAACCAATTCCTGCAGTTGTTCAGTCTATTAACCATCGAGACTGACGCGTAGCAGATTGGAAACAATAATGTACTACTGCGTCGGTGGTGCAAGGGTTTAGCTTACGCTCCAGGAAAGAATGAGGTCTGGTTTCGAATCCTGGATAACGCAAATGTTTTTGCATAGCACTCTACATTATTGGGTTTATTATAACATCGTACCATCGCAATACGCGGTCGAATAAAATGAATTTTTATTGACAATGTACTACTTTTACTTTTTTTTACTTTCTGACTTTTACTTTTGATTACTTTCAAAAAAGCCTTTATCCTGATAACTTTTTCCTTATCTTAAAGCATTTCACAAATGAATATAACCATCTCCACTCATTCTTTCAAATTCCCATCTTCACTCCAGTGACTCTTGGCCTCTCAAAACTTTTTTTCGTTTTCACCTTACGTCTATTCGGATGTAGCAACAAGCCTACAATCGATTGGAGTTCGGCTGCGCAAGCACGATGGCAACGGAAAACAACTCCCGTCAAAGGTCTACTGTACCCTAGTTTTCCAGATACTATGGATTACCTTCATGTGATAAACAACACGACATCTAGACGTATGCCCTGTGATAAGTCTCAAAGCAGGAAAGAGGGATCAGACTTGGATTATAAGCGACCACGCACTTGTTTTGAGGTTAACGAATCAAGGTATTGAGCTTCTACCTTTGCAAGCAGACGTGGATGATGGCCGCTTGATTGGCAAACAGTCAACGAGTTCAATATCTGTGAAGGCAATAGTTTGTTTTATTTTATTCATTATACACGACCTGTCATCACATTTCCGTTTAAACTTTTATGAATGTCGTAAAATGCTGGCCTGAATGACACTCTTCTCAATCCTTGAAGTAGCCGGGCCAAGCTGTTTCCTAGGGCTTTTGTTAGTTGATTGCAATAGTATGGTGACGGTGTGATCAAACAAGCACTTTGTTTTATGTTAGACCTCATTACTGACCATTGCGCGAAACGCTCTCGGTTTTATTATTAGCTTTATTGTTGTTAGTTCCCGTGGACCAAATGCCCGTTCACCCTTGATTGGAAAATTCCTACCAGAGTTGTCTGCGAAAAGCTCCCGATTAAGAATTACAAAATGCAAGCTGTCAGATAGAGTCATGCTAGGTTTTTTCGAATCTTCATTTCGAAATAAGCTTTCTGTAAGAATTCAGCTATTGTATTGGCTATAAAACTCTTTCATGCTGTGGATAGAATTTGAAGCGCGTAGACGATGTATAAACAAACATTAAATACCGTGTAGTCTACATTTAATTCCAGTGATGTCTGAAATATCACGCTTCCTTTACAATGATGACAAGATCGACTAACATCTTCAAACACTGCACGAATTTTTCTCGCAGATACTAATTGAGCTAACTGTCGTTGTAAACACTACACAAAGAATTATATCTAGATTGGTGATACAAGGAGTGAATAATCCGTTAACATCTGAAAAGTTGACAAAAGAAAAGAAAGGCTGTGGAATCCTCTAGCAAGCTCTTGGAAGATATTCAAGACCGCGAGTTTCTTATCGGTTTCACTCTCAAATGCACGGCAAAATTTGCCGACCTTCACAAGATACGATGTGATACTTGCCTATTCCAATTTGTATCAACCATAACTATAATATGGAACCGTAATATGCACCGTCTATGGTCTTCTCTGTAAGATAAAAAACGGTACAGGGTATTTGATGGAAGGCCATTCCTAATATTTGTGCAACTCTCTAGACCCTCTTTATTCAGTCATAATTAAGTATGACGTGCTATGACTTGACGCCACGGAGAAAATGCGCATTGATCAATTTGCATAAGTGATATGCACGTAGAGTTTCCTGAAAAATTTTCATATCTGTAGAAGCAGTGCTTTTCATCGATTGCTTTCAATTTTCATTCAAACTCATAGTGATTTCCATTCCTTATCTTCATTTTCATCAAAACAGGTTTAACATTGCGACAACTCCTATGGCTCTTATTCGCTCTTATTTAGCATTGAGAAAACGCCAACTTTCTAGTCTTTCTCTTCCTGAAATTTTAAACTTTATTTTTGAAATTATCAGATACCATTTATTCCAAAGCGTTCACTGCATTGAGCTCTGTGAGTTTCGAAAACGCTCGTTTGTTGTTGTTGGCAGGAGATACGAATGTCGCAGCTGATTTAGATGAGTGCCTACAACATCGCTTGAGGCGTCGCTTAGATCTGGATTGCACAAGTCCAGACGTTTTTTTCCAAAATAGAATCAAAGGCTATCTCCGAGTTTGATCACGCTAAAAATTATTCTCTCAATGAGGTACATTCGTCGTTAACGGCTACGTCGTCGACAACGTTTCTCGTAAAGGTGTCGCTGAGCATAGGTCGTACTCGTCAAACATAATGTCGCTTCACATTACATATGCTTTCTTTCTCATTTATCATAATAAAAAAATTTACGATCAGCAAAAGGCGTCTACGTAGTCCAGTCCCTTGTCAGTTTGAATATGAAAACAGATAGAAATAAATTGTGAGAAATTTATGGAATGAAAAAAAGAGCAGGTTTTCAAGCCCCTCCACGGCTATTTCTATCACTCTCTCTAAGTTTCCGACTGAACAGCTCTCTGAGCTCAGCTATTTGAAAGCTGCTTTTTTGCCCATAAATTCCTTTCTTGCTCAGTTTTCCTTTGAAGGTAAAGAAAGTTAGACGGCGGTCCGTAAAATTCCAAAGGCCCTTCTTTTCTCAGTCTTCAAGGAAATATAAAGTAATTTTGGTACACATAGATATTACGCTCCACTCACGATCCAATAGACACTCGTGAAAGGTTTAAAGCTTCAAATACCAATCTGCTTTTCTGGATACATAGTTGTAAAATTATAATAGTGTCTAAAGAGGTATAATAAAAAAAATACTTCTTTTATTCGACTGTTTTCAAAACCTTGTTTTGAAAACTCGATATATTCAGAGAGGCTAGCCTTTTTCGAAGTTTGATAATTCTAATAAGGCGGACGAGACACACGAAATCTACGTAAGCCACTGAATAACAGAGCTCGTAAAAAACCAAAATAAGTCTCTCTAAAGACAAATCTCGTGGATTATTATATATATATATATATATATATATATATATATCCAATAGCTGTCTGTTTAAGTGGACTTAATGTCGGTATGTGTTTATCATATTAAAGCCGTTGAGTGGTTGTTGTTGTTGACAACTTCGATCCCTTGTATCGCAGGAGTGATAGCAGATCATGAGCACCAGCAGCACAAGGGTTCACACAAACCCTCGGGAAGGATGACAACTCAGTCTAGCTCCAGTCCGAAGTTTAATGTTTTGCAATATTGCTCAAGATTCTTAGGGATATGGTCGTGGAAAGGTTGAAACAAGCAGTTCCTGTCATGGCAGTTACTCTGCTTCGCTCAGAACTGAGATGAAAGCACATCTCTTTAAGATGATTTCCTCTTCATCCCCTTTTGAAGTGAAATCTCTGCATGAACATGACGAAGCTATCAGGTGTATTGCCGCATCAAAAAACCTTTCAGCATTTAATACCAATCTCTGCTTTTAACTTTGCCCTAAAAATGAGCAATTGGGTTCCGTTTGGAAACACTCATGGCCATAACTTTCCATTATTTCACAATGGTTTTTCGCATGAGCCATTCATGTGTGAGCTCATTTTCGCTCATACACAAATATCATATCGGGTGTCGACCAAAATAGCTACTGGCTATACTAAATAATTTGCCAGAAATCCATTTCCTCTAACGAGTTTGTTTGTTCGACTTATGAAGGCTTGTGGGCGGTGGCAAGACCACGGTGATCGTTGCTGATTGAAAGGGTAAAGAGGAAGAGAAGGAGAGAAAGCAAGAAAAGCAGATTAATTAGTGTTGGAGAAAGATCAATTTCTTCATCAACAGGGAATCCAGTAAAAAGAGGGCACACAATGCTTGAATATATAATATAGAAATAGATTATAGAAATGTCGCATGATAAGGCACGCAATGTTAGTGATGTGAGCCATCACGGGCCACTCAAGCATTCCATGCATCATAGATCGGCGAGATACTGTCAGTCATATTAAAAAAACTCCTCCCCATCCACAAAGGCTGAAGATGTTTCAGTGACGAAGAAGAGAGTACGCACTAGCAGATGTATGCCAACTTTGAATGGCACTCGACAGACGAGTCTAAAACAATGGGAAAACATTTAGATGCGGATGTGAGACAACGAGCCGCGTGAGGAAGTGCCGGTATCGACATTTTATGTGATGTTGGGCCGTATGAAGTAGAAATGACGGGGGGGCTGACGCATAACTTCCCCCGAGACAGTCAATCGAGACTCCATGTTTTCGGTAATTCGCTTCCTCGCTTCTAATCGAGGGGCCAGATTTACGTACGAGTTCGCCTGTTGCTCGAGGATATCTGGTCTTCTTTATCAAAGACGGCAAATGATGGTCAAATTGACCAGTCCTGGGACATTAGGCAGCTGCGTGAAGACTTTCCCAGATTTTCATCACAAGCAGTGGCCAGAATTCGAGAACTGCAAAGAGTGAGCTGACTTCAAACATATTTCGGTACCTTCCTTATTGAGAATGTATTATTGGAGACTCAGGGTACCAAAACGCGTGTCGAACTTGGTTTAACAGTGATTTATTCAAATATGCTCTGTAGGAGGATATAGCGTAGTGCCTAGTGTGCCTGTAATCTCTTTAGCACACCGGATCGATCTGTGCTTCGACACCTATAGCGCTCAAGCTTCCCCTTTTCCAAAATCTGCAACTGGTAGCAGTGTCGCTTTGGAGGACGACAACGTTGGCTCTCTGACAGCCATCCATCGTAAGTAAATGCATAAGTCAGATATGCATTTAACCACTTCAACGATGCTACCATAATGGTATCGACTTCTTACGGACTTCTCAGAAATTAATCAATGTCTAACGCTTTGTCGTTCGTCCTTTATTGACACAAGTTCTAGAGACATCAAAAATATAATGTATAATGTAAGTATAATAATACGATTTATGTACTTCCTATGCAGCTAGATGTCTCAATGTTATTCTTTTTTACATTCAGCTGATTGTTTATTCAGGTACCCCAACAGGAATGGTCGGTGAATCTGTACTGAACACTTAGCAGCTCACAGAAGGATCGTTTACCAGGCGGATTCAGAGCGTTAAGTGTCGTTCGAGAAGGGTCAGTAGACCAGTGGTGATGATGCTGTTCAACAAACGACATCTATAAGGAAGACCAAAAATCTCCAAACTTTAATAGCTGCGATCACCTCTTTGAGAGCTTAAATATACTTTAGCGTTGTCACGACTTGCTAAACGAAACCTCTATAGACTCCTAAATTGTGAAAAAGCTAATTCGAACAGAGTACGAAGTCATAATAGATAGTTTTGCAAAGAGTGCGCCTGGATAAGCATTTAAGCAAACAATCGCCTAATTGCAAAAAGAGCAGTACAAAAGAAGTTAGAAAAACTCAGGTATTGGCCAAAATTGGCCGTTTAGAAGTTTTTCATTTACATGTCTAAGAGAAAATTGCCGATTGTGAATGCATGGAATACTTAGTTGACACGTAATGATTCGCATCACTGCGGATACGCGTATCACTGAACAGTATTTCCATTCCTAAGCAATGTTGTCTCCCTCCTCCTTTTCCTAGGGAATTCCTTGTTAATGAAAAAATCGATCATGCTGCAACACCGACTATTTTGCTCCACTTACTCTCATTCGATACTCTCGTTCTCTCCATAGTCTTAACCACCAACGATCACTAATGGTATTGCCGCCGCCGATAAACACCCACGAGCCAAACAAACAAATTGGAGGGAGACGGATTTTTCGCAAAACAACACACATCTGGTAGTAGCTGTTTTGGTCGAAATCCTGCAGAGTAAATAGTCTAGAAGAAAATTTAGCAAGAGTTAGTAATTCATTGAGAGCCACTTATGAAGCCTTGAAAAGTTTGTCTACGGGCGCCTCACACCGAACCCGATTAGTCTTTGCCAGGACAACGAAATGTTCATCTCATTCGTACATTCCTACTATGCATCGAGTGGCAAGCCGTCCTCGATTAGTCGGCAAGTTGATAAATGGAGTCTCTACCTTTCATAATTATTTGAGCCAACATGTCATGTGGTCTGCTAAGGGCTCTTCTACAGCCCGATACACGTGTTCGGGCAGAACCTGTCGTCTTTCGATTTCTTTATTAGTCAGTTCTCTCAGAAGCCTGCTCTCACTGCAGAGCGATATCGAAGACAAACGTTTCACACTCAATGTCAAACGAGATTTTCACCTGACACAGAGTGTTACACACTCGATTGCTCTTTGGTGGGTTTTTTAAAATCATATTATAACTTTCTTTCGAGTGTTTTCTTAAGAGAATCGACTAATAAAAAGATCAAAAGACGACGGGTCCTGCCAGACTGACGAGTCTGTAAAGACGAAACACGTGTATCGGGCTGTAAAGAGCCCTTACCAGACCACATGACATGTTGGCTCGAATAGTTATAAAAGGATGTGTTGAAATTTGAGCGTGTTTTTGATAAAACACCCGAAAGAAAGGAGTCTCTACCATTTTAAGACAGTTCACTGGCAAAGCTGCTGTGCATACCTGACTAGCACCTATGGTGAGCGGGCTTAGATCGCTATCTTGCGATTCCAAAACTTATCACGTTCGACTCGCGCTCAGTATATCAATGAGAAGGAAGGTGACAAATTCCCAAACCACTGCTCACTTCCAAACTTCATCTAATCCGACTATTGCGTTAGAAGTAGTGGTAAGAAATCTTGGTGAAAGAGAAAGAAAAAGGTACTGTAATATCTCTTCCGACCATCCTTATTAGAAGGGAGCAAGAAGTCAAGATACCAGAGTCGGAATATACAAGAATCAAAGAGATGACATCAAAGCTGCGTAGCACTATCGCACCTTAGAGCAATACATAGTGCACAATAAGCAAGTGCGCCAAATATTTCTAATGACCGCTTAGGACCATATTTAATTTTGCGCGGTGTGCATTGAAAATTTTGCCCGAAAACGTGTTTTCTGTGTTATTCATTAGTTAAGGGATATTATTGATAGCGTTCATGGGTTAACATATAGCACATCTTTATTCAATAGAGATATCGACTGAGTACAAAAAATTTGGCAAGAAAAGGTATTAGAACAAGGGCACCTTTAGAAGTAAAGTGCATTAATATTAGCGGGTGAGTTTCATGTTCTCCCTTTATGCATTGATATCAAAGCACCCGGTGGTATGTATGATAACTAGAAAGCGTAGGTAGGAAGTATATCAAAGCTTATAAATTCTCAGCCTAGAGATTTTCTAAATTCAAAATTCTGACCCACCGGATACTTTTTTGGTTGCATGAACGAATATTTTGCCTTTGTTGGAAGTTGTTCGACATCTGCCACCTAGTAACTTCGGGATTTGCTGTCAACGCTAATGGTGTCTGCGTTAATTGTTGCATTGTTTCCCAAGTGTAAAGCTTTTCTGTGAAATTTCCTCACCAACGTTCTAAGCATCATTCACTAACTATTGCGCTCTTTCTTTCTCAAGTTTCGGACGTTTACAATATTTATTATTCGTGATTTAAACTTATGATTTAAAAAAAGAAGACATGCTTCGCGTTCCGTGTACCTCTATCTCTGTATGTTGGAACGTTTATTATTATAGTTTTCTAAACACATTTCGAACTACGTATAAGCATAAAATACAAATTGAATGGAATAATTTCAATGATACAGAATCAGCTCATCGCTGAAGAAATTCTTCTACTTTTTCATATGGTCACCTCCTGACTTCATTTTATCACCAACATAGTCTTTCGCGTCATTAACCTAAAGAAATCCGTGTACTTTTGTAAGAAAACAGTAGCCAGAAGAAACCATAACTATGGTACCTTATCAGCTACGGCGTCATAAGCATTTCTTCCAGCTTGTTTAACCTGGAAAGAAAATGATTAAAATTCTGATGACTTGAGTTCTAGAACTCCTCACTAATACCCTTATGCAGATTTAACCACATATTCAGTGATGTTTTCGGCAAAGCACTCGAATTTGATTTGATATACTGATAGTGAACAACTTAGAGCTAAATGATTAGGAATCTTGGAAATTTCCGTGAAATAATAATCGAATTTCCCCTCTCTATCACTACTTGCTTTAAAAATCTAGGTGGGTGTCGTTTTACACAAGCGAACTCTGAAGCGTATTTTCTATTTAGCTTTACAGCGCTCTTTATGGATCATACATCACTGATATATAAAATAATTCAAATTGTATTTCAGAAGCCAGTCCGACCTTATCGGCAGCTGTCTCGGCACTGTTTTTTACGTCTCTTCCACCCTCACAAACACTTTTCCTTTGCTGTCTCGGCCATATTATGGCATTTTCTATTCGCATCATCCACCTGAAACCCATAAATCTGCATACAATACTGAATTATACAACGTCTATGGAGTGAAAAACTTACATGGTGGCTCATGTTTCCTGGCTTTGGTTAGTGATGTAGCTGAAAACACAATATAAATGCCGCTACATCTACAGAAAAAAAAACAATTATGAGCACTGCCATATTCGGAAGATGAAGTAGGAAAATTTGTGAAATGGAAGAAGTGAGAAGAAACAAATAAGACGAAAAATGTTTTCAGCACTGGAATGAAGGAGGAGGAAGAGCGCAGTAGGAAATCCCACCACCATCCCCGCCCATGGCTCGCTCCATTTATATGACCAATGTTGTTTGTCAGAAAAGCCCTGATCATTGGTCTTCAGTCCTCTTGCACTCTCGTTGTCTAGACAGCAACGTAAACACCCCTGCACGTCTATCGTCGTCTGCAGCGAACTGCTGCTTAAAACAAAAGCCAAAGATCGGATGCACGGCCACGTGGAGGGTGTTAAGGAAAGTACTCATTTTTATCGACCACAGAATGTTCTCTTGACAGACTTAAGAGACGTGCAGGAAGTTAAGAGTGGCTGCTCGCTAACCGATGTTTGGTTTCCCGGAGAGTTATTCTCTGGAAATGACCGAATCCTCCACATAGGTGACTCCATTCCTTAGCTGAATCACGGACTCCCTAACGATTCAACTTTACTACTTTATGATATTTCGACTTTGGCTCCACTGTAAACATGTTGTCACCAAACTTCTTGACTGTGAGTGCCTCTTCATTCTTGCATGGGCTGAGTGCCAATCTCAGCGGCATTAGGACGAATGTCAAAATTGCATAGCGGCTCCGAAATTATTCAATACAGTCTCCACAATGAATAGGTTTTCTCCTTTTGGCCAAGATGATTCTCGTTGGCTTCACCACCTACTAACCAACCACAGTATATCTTCTTACAAATATCAGATAACTTCGACTCAGCAGTGAGCTTCGAGAATTTACTGTTTGAAAACACACCATCGGCGGACGTGAATGCGCTAACCGGCTTTCTTTTTTTTGCTGCAAAAAACCTGTCTAAGGAGCATTTAAGTCACAACCAAATTCACAAAAGGTAAATTGTTTCAGTAACCTTCTCGTGATAGAGCTTACACGAGCTTGCCGAAACAATAGACCTCCTAACGTTTCGACATGCTTCTTCCGAGCCGATGATTTTACTTCACTGTCCACATAGGCGAATCTTTTAGCTGGAACACCACTCGAACAGAGGAATCGAACTTAAAGACTGCGGAAAAACCTATCTTGTTCAGACTCAATCATATAAAACATTACTGAGCAATAACACCGAGGCTTGATGAAAGCCGGTTCCTAGGAACAGATTCAAAACTTTTTTACATGAAAATTTTGCAAAATATGTGTAGAGATCTATCAAATCTTTCATTTTTTCTAAGAAATTGTTGAAATTTTTGGCAGTCGATAGGAGAGGCTGAACATAAATTTTCCACAAACTGATTTTGAAACAGTTTGAATTGCTTCCCAAGGTCACTATCCATTTATCATAATTCTGAAAGTCTAAATCTTCATTAAAACGCCGTTTCGATATCTGGTACACTTAGTCGTTCACCACTGCATTGCAAAACCATGTATCATACTAAACCTACAATGGTGAATACCCTATGTCCATATGAACAAAATCCCGCTTGCTCACTTGCTCTCGTGCATTCGTCTTTGATGCAAAAACGAAAAAAAAATTTATGTGCTATTCAGAGAGCTGAGATTTCGCCGCTATCGCGCAGAGTCATGGGCATTGTAAGCAAATATCTTAAGATTCGAATCGTCTTGAAATTCAGTTTTCAATAAGAGATAAGAGATGTTTACTTAAGTTAAGAGCGGTCATTGATC
This sequence comes from Parelaphostrongylus tenuis, assembly GCA_019055375.1. Lineage (NCBI taxonomy): Eukaryota > Metazoa > Nematoda > Chromadorea > Rhabditida > Metastrongylidae > Parelaphostrongylus > Parelaphostrongylus tenuis. The sequence goes on along the minus strand of JAHQIW010000581.1, from coordinate 114,880 downwards.
TCGCGCCCCATGACTTCATATACGGTTACTTTCGCCAGATTACGAAAATGGCATCCCTTACTATAGAAGATGAACAAATTCACTGGAATATTTCATCGCGTAAAGTCAGTGGTGTAGCTCTTACGAACAAATGCTTATCCGAGATTGTTGATAGAATCGTCATCAAAAAGGAATATTCTAGTTAAGAACGTCGCAAATAAAAAATGTTATGCAATTATGGAAAACGTTGGTATTGAATTTCTGCACAGAAGTGCTAATTATCCTTCGTTTGTAGTAAACACCATTAGCGTCGTATGACTTCATTGCTCTCCTGAGCGCTTGGTAAGAGGCGTTTTTAACGCCTGGCCTGATACCTATACAAGTATGAGAAGGAAAGCGGTAAACAAAATCCTCAAAAGAGTAAAACTCGAAATGGTAATGAACGTTAACTCGTTTGAAACGGGGCCTTTTTCGTAGTTTCTTCACAGTTTTAGCCATATCTCTATATCCCAAATTTCAGCGATTTCGATATTGCATTTGGATTGTGAAAACGCCTTTTTGATCGCTGTGGCAGCGCAGCGAATATAAGATTACGCTTCATTTTCCACACTCATTTTACGCTGAGCGTCAATAGATGTTCAACAGGGATTTAGTGCTCACTCGATAGCCTCAAAAACGAGGATTTTGAGAACTGAGTTTGATTTTGCAAAAGGTTTTCATAGAGCAGAGAAAATGTTACATCTAAAACTTGAAAATAATACCAAAAGCACATGACGAGTAGACAAAATCAAGATGTGCTGGAATATTGAAGGAAGGATAAGAATTCTCGTGCATCGGAAAAGAAATTTACAAAATAAGGACATACGCGCGTCATTTGAATCGCGGTGGGCTCAGCGATCAGTGAAATCTCGAAAGGTCGCGATATCCGTTAGTTAATTAAAGATTTTCCTCCTCAACATTATACTAGTTTTATTTTCCGTAATGGTGCTATCTTGTTCCAAAACACAGTATTCAATTCATGGAGATTGCCTTCGAACTGCTTGCTGAAGGATTGAGAAAACGCTAGTCCAGTGAAAAAAAATCTCCAAATACGTTTACCAGGATAGGTACACGCGCCCCGAAAGGAGTAATAAAGTAAGGAAATTGTCGAAGCTGGTTAAGTTGTTCACGAATTAACAATGAATGTCTCGCTATCTTAACAAATTGTTGAATTTTCTAGAAAATGGCAGTGCATACTAGCAAAGACTTGTGGCTCATCATTTTTGTAGCCATAGTAGTGGCTCGCTATCTATAGAATCAGTTCCGTTTCTCTCCGTTACGCCTTCAAAGAGCCTTTCTCGCCTTTCATCAGCTAATGAAACGAATTGTGGCATTTACTTTTCGTCATTACAGTAAATACTATGATAATGAAACTTGAAGGTATTCCAGTAAGGTAAGGTAGGGTTTTCCAAAAATAGCGTCTGAATGAAAATAGTAGGTTTTCTTGAGATGCAAAGGACGTGGAATTTGGATATCGAAATTTTATGCAGGTGCTTCGTCTGTGGTTTCTTAGATAAACTGATTTTGTCATCAAATTCAAAATATTAACATATTAACGTCTTCGTCTTCGACAGGACCGTATTGATTCGAGGTGGTTATTAGTTGCCCGTCCTTGCGATCTCCGTGGTCGCGCTGATTCGAATCTTCTGGATTGAAGCATTGCTCAAATGATTTCTCCTCAAACCGGAAATTAATGGTGTACACTGTTCTAGTGCAGGCTAACTGAGGGTTCTGGAAAACATAGGTTTGGTAAGTTATGGAAGGCACTCGCGAGCAGAGTTATTGTTACGATTTCGTGCTATAGATTGAGAATGTATTAAGGTGGACTGAGACGCTGAGTTTCGATGAATGGTATGTGATCTGACTCAGCCGTTTTCAAAAGGTGTGAAAAATATTATACTAGTAACTACTTGCTGTTATTCAACAGTGCCACACGTATTTTACAATGCTGCTCATACCACAATGTGTTTTTCAAATTTGAATTTTATTTTCCACATCTTTGGATTTGAGATCTCTAGACAATGTTCACATGTATGAATTAAAAATAAGCAGATTTGAAATCATTTCAAACGCTCTTGTACATCATGCCACCATTAACTTGTTTTGCTTTGCTTTACACGACCTCTCATCACAATTTAGTGCTCGGATCCCAACACGTGGATTCAATTTGGTTCATTACATCAATCGTTCCAATGGTCATCAAATATGTCGCGTGATGTTTTGACTGCTTCAGCATTTCGTCTTCTCATTATGTCGGAGAATGCTTATCGAGATGAGTCCAGCTGCAGCCTAGGAGGTAGTCGAGCTTAGAGAGCGCCTAATTGATTGCAAAAGAGTACTGAGTAAGGGGACTGATGCCTTGCTTATCACCGTCTTTTTGATTGCGCTACTAACCATTGCGCTAGCTTACATCATCGTGCCATAACACTCCCAGAAAAATCAACTTTCCCCAAATAACAGCTGTTCCCAAACTACTGCAAAGCTTTACTACTCTCGGAAGTTTCAAGACTACTTTCAAGATCATATTATCGTAGACCATGGGTTATAAATATGTAAAAAACCAATACTGACAATCCAAGAGCAATCGAGTTTACAACACCGTCTGCTTCGTGATAATTTTACTTGAAATGCAGTGTAAAATGTTCACCGTCGCTTACTCTTAGTTTAGGGGATTGAACGCCCCGAGAGGATTGGCTAAAGACGAAGGATACCGCCCGATTGATGAGACCGTCAAGGTTGGAACACGTGTATCGGGCTCTATAAGCCAGCTCGTTTAACAGACCACATGACATATTGGCTCAAAGAGTAATTACGAGAAAAATTAACCTTTTCACATTGTCCCATAGCAGTTAACATTTATTGATTTCATCAAACAGCTGCGAATGGTTGATAACAATACACCTGATTCAATAGGAGAACAAAATGAAAAGTATATTAAAATAGGAAATATTTTTAATGAATGCGGCTATGTGTTGATGTGTTTGTTCTTGAGGCGATTATGAATGAGTTGCTCGTGATTGGCAGGTAGCATACGACTGAGTCGACGTAGACCTTCGGAACTGATCGCTGACGGAGCACGAGATCGCTGTGAGCCATCACAAACGAGAAACACCGGCTCATTGAACGAGGGTGGCGGCATCAGACTATAAAGTGTACGGTTTGAAAAAAAGATCTCTTCCGCACCATATAAAGACGATTTGGTTCGACGTTGTTGTTCTGATATGTAGAAAGTCCTTTGCATAATCGTGCTTGGAGAGGACTTGTAGATCACTTACGTCGCCTCGTCTTCTCGGGTATCACATGTACATAGATGTAATTAACAAAGGAGAATCACATAGATCACAAAGATGCCACATGAGTACAAGTGGACAAGTGACCGCTATTCCTGAAGCGTAGCTGCGTCACAACTCTAGAAAGGTTTCATCTCAGGACAAGTGTGTAACAAAACATTTTCACAAAATTCTTCACAAAAAGGATTTCAGTCAACAAAGGACTGCTTAACAAAAAAAAAACACTAAGGATTGAGCATTCAGTTTAGGTGACAAAAATAATCACAACACAGGAAATAACAGTAACACACTGTCGCGGACGCCGTGGAATGAGCTCAAGCACAAAAATCAGGCGGTTGGCTTTAAGAAACATCTCTTGCCAGAGCAATGGCATTTTCGTTTCAAAAATTCACCACTATCGGGTTCAACACAAGTAAATGAACTTACCTTGGAGGCTGTTGTCCAGCTGTGTCGAGCTGCAAGTTACACAATTTGTTTCGAGCTTTTTCTATCTTCTCTTCAGCATACATTCCCGTCCACCAGTAGCGAATCTATTTGAAATCGGTTTCAAAGGGAACAATCACATTGTTGAACAATATTTTATTAAATCTCCACAAAGCAGAATACCGCGTACTTTGCCGAGTATGGTGAATTTAAGACGGAAAGTGTCGTGCCTGGACTCGATGCAGTACTCACCAAAGGCAATCATTAGTGAGATGATGAGTCCCGTAATAAGAACGTAGAAAATCCCTCAAATATAAATCTAACCATAAATATAAATAATATAAATATCAAATAGAATAATCGGAACAAAATCGGAAATTTTTCCTTGATAAATTATATGGACATACTCCAGCAGCTGTCTCTCAGCGCTGGTCGATCTCCCTAAGGTGAACCATGCAACCGACGCCATTAATGAGAAATGAGAAGTGTTTAAATGCATACATGGCCTATACAATGACTCAGGGTGTCCTACTGATTTATCAAGATATGTCACTACCCCTTGTGATTAGTATTGCATCACCTTACTGACTGAGGGTTGTTGAGCCCAGGGAGCAAAATCGAACCATCATGTGTCTATAACAGGGCATGTTTAACCATTGCGCATTACACACAGTCATCGGTTAATTGATTCTCGAATAATTTCATAGTTATCATAAACGTACCTTTTTCATTTGACAACAAATTCTAAAAACTGATTGGTCCAACAATAATGCACATGAATCCGACGTTTGGCTGATTTCTAGTGTAAAAGGGACGTGGACTTAAAGCAGTACAAGGAGTTGGTGTAGAGCTTCAATGCACTCCTGATTTTAGTCTTTCATTTCTTGGAATGCAAAGTAACATCGGAAAAACTAAGTTGTAACTGTTTTCTTAATCGGTGCTTTATTGGGTTATTGGTTTTTTCAAAGAAGAAGCGATATATCTTCTTGTGGAATACATTCCTGAGACGCTCCATGCATTATCATTAATTCACTATCTTTTCACGAAACAAGCGAAATTTGCGATTTTATGCATGAGTGATGCCCAAAAATGTGTATGTTTCATAGTGTCAACCAATGGATGGTAGTGAATCCTACAAACATACCCTGTATAGCGCAGACTGACGACTCTTTGCTTGCATGAAATAGATATTTCAAATTTGTAGTTATTCAGCTAACAAATCTCATAGGGAGCAACCTTTTTACAACCTTGTGATTTCTTTTTTGTAAACTGTTACTAAGCGCAGCTGCCAGGTAATGGTGAATTGTAATAGATCTGATGATAGTACAATTTGGAAGATACGATAATCGCCAACTGAGTATAGTTGGAGACACACTTCAATAAGTCTATCTGGCCTAGTTCCGCTCTAGAAGCCTTGAAATTCATTTCAAATATTTATATCAACCCGCGAATAATTGGTAAGTAACTGACCAAATATGCTTTGTGGTGGTGACATTTGAGACGTTTCCGTTTGCGGAGCACATGACGGACCATCTGTAAGGATAATTACATCTCTTCCACTGCATTTCTGTAGGTGTGGTTGGTTCAGAAATAGGAAATAGAGAAGACTAAGAAATAGGAAATAGAGAAGACTAACGTAACTACAAAATTGACCTATCTTGTCACGCCACCATTTATTCTTGAGTGCTTCGAGAATAGTGCTTTCTTGAAGCTGAAGAACCGTACGGGACAGAATGTCCCTAAGCGGCGATCCTTTGGGAAGTGCTATACCGTAACCCTAAAAAATAGCCGATGAAATTGCCGACTAAACATTAGCGAAACTAAGGGCTAACTTTCGAGTCGAGCAGTCCGCCTATTCTTTGTAGTTGACAATCTCGCTCCATATAGTATTCGAGCATAGACGATTCCATCATATACGCGTAGTTACCCGCTTTTACACGTGCGATCCCTTCCTTTAAAAATTCGAAATTCATTTTAGATTTCAGGTTCCCTCCTTTATAGCAGTAGAAATTTCTAATTTGATTTGTACTTTTATTGGTTTGACGCCGAAAATTTGTGGTGATTTAAAGATATGCAGGATAAAGAGCTCGGCGCTAATCATTCAGTTGATCCCCAACGAATTATGCCCTAAGCATTCGAACTGCATGTTTAGCATTGTAGAGGTGATAAAATGAATATATGGTCTATAAAATACCTTTTGGAGGGCCTACCGATATACGAAGTTATTGTCTTTTCAAACAAGTCTCAAGTCTGGCACTAATTTTCAAATTTTAATGAAGCGGAAAGCTTGATATGCGCGGTGTGCGTGATCAAACTAGCAACCATGTGTGTGCCTAAAGCCACCTCCTATTACTGAACCACAGGCCCCCATCTTATCAATTATTCTTCCTAATTCGTCGAAAGTACCGCTTTAAAGAACGTAAGAATTTCATTGTCACTATTAAAAGACATGAGCCGCAACAAGAGCCTTGTCTCTAGTCATTCTTCTTTTGTCTATTAAGGGAACTTGAAAAAATAAGTTGCGCATGTTCAGCGAATTCCAGAAGTAGTCATGCTTACGTGGCAACCTAAACTGAAAGAAAAACGTCACTTACTCACCTTTGAGCTATTTACGAAGACAGGTGGAGAAGCGGATTCCATAACTGACCACCTAAAAAGTAAAGCAGACCCTAGATATTAGCAATCAAAATGCCATAGCTACTTCTCAATGTGCTTCGTCATACAGAGTGATGCTCTTATGACCTGCATGCAAGAGGTGAACGATATGAGTTTGTGCATTTAAAAACAAATCTGCAACGAATTTTCCATGGTTTTTCTTCACAGATATAAGAAAAAGAGCGATGAATATGACAATCAGTGACTGAGTGTGGCCTTCACCTTGTTCACTATGATGTCATCTCCGAACAAACAAGTACAACTTATTCTCTTCACACACGCAACTGAATTGACCTAATTTTTCCTGTTGCGAGTCCAGAAAAGATTATCAAAACAATCAAATTCTACGGCGAAATAAGAAGTGATAAAGGTTGATGTACCTTCAAATAGTCCCTGCTTGACACATAATAAATACTTTGAAAAACAACATTTCAACTTAAAAAAGAAGAATTCGTATAGTGAAGCTGCAAAAAACTCACATTCGTTCATAAATTGGAATTCGGCTTTCCTTGAAGAAATTCATGGTGCTGCCATTCTTTAAAGTCCCGTAACGAATCTTTTGCTGATTCGCTAAGTCAGCAGTGCTAAAATCGAGTTACTCTGAATGCTCGGAATTCTTTCATTACATTCTTTCGAAAAACATCATGAACACCTCTCAATTGGTGTAGTCATTCGTTCGACTGTGAGAAATGCTGCTAATTGAGCAGTATAGGACGAAATGAGAATTTGAGTAAACATCCACCTAAATTAACTAAACAATCAAGTGTTGGCACTAGCATTGTCTACACTAATGCTCACCAAATCACTGCAACGATGCGAGTGGCGGCTGCTCTCGGTATTACGTCGCTACCCTGCTGCATTAGTGAACCAACGGAAAACCATAACGAATTCAAGACACTGAACTGGTTCTTCTGATTCTCGATGCTTCGGTCCCGTCCGTCGATTTTCTCAATGTCGTACCTAGAAACTTGCCGTTTTCATCTTCTTACATGTTCTCGAGCGTTCGGTTGACTAATCAAATGAATCGTTGCATCAACGGCTCGCTGTTGTATTAAGTCACAGACTCTCTTCTAGTCAGAAGCTAGAAGAATAGAAATGTAATGGACAAATTTTTAATGTATACACTCATCTTCAATTTCTATCTTCGTCTGAGGTGGCTGGATGCAAATCTGGCCTTTTCAATGACTCGCGGCCTACCGATATATCAAGTCAGTGATTCTGTCCTCCCAGACAAATCTCGCAGCAATTTATCGATCCCGAAGGAATATAGAGTTTGCTGAGCCTTGAGCCCGAGATGAAACCATCGATCACGCGTGCGACGTAGAGTTCTTCTAACCACTGCGCCGCATGTGATTGGTACTTATGTAATATAATTTAGATTTTAGAGTCACTTTATTGCTCTTTTCTGCATCTAGCTCTGTCACATAAAAGATTGCAATGGAAGGATAGAGTATTACTGAAGGGTCTCCTATAGAGATACAGCGCGGGTGGCGCAGTGGTTAGAGGTGCTCTGCACGTGCGCCATTTGGTTGACCATTAACATGAACCCTTGTGTTAAAGCGTCACCGCTGCATTTGATGAATTAGAATCTTAGGCTCATTAACTTTTCTCTGGTCAAAATGACGGCAGGAGTAGAACCTTAAATTCACCTAAATCCAAACACTTAATGTCTTTCTGGTGGATGATGATTGTAGAACAGCGAAACGAACGGAAGAAGTGAGTAGTAGTGTTCATTCCACTCTACATGAAGTCAAGTTTTTCAGTGACAAAAATTGTTACGTGGTGACATTTAGTGGCACAAGTGGGCCAAAGGCTGTAATTCAGTGAATTTCCGTTCTATTCATTCTTTTCATAATGAGTATCCAAGTTTTCTGCTGATTATCGAGGCATGAATAATGTATTACTCAGAGGAAAACCAACACATCTCACTACAAAAACATTCCCATTTATTTTATCAGAATATTTGATAAGCGCATTTCACCTACCATTCGTAAGGACTGAATCTTGCCAGAAGATACATCATGAATGATACGCAGAGGTAGGCGCCGATAAGCGAGAACCACACGCTTACCGAAAGTGGCTCCAGAAAAGTGAACAGAGAACTCTGTAAAATCCAGTACCAGCCTTCATCAGTGCATTGACAAGATGATGAATCTTGTGCTCAACGAGAAATCGAACATGCACACACCTTTTGTGCATCGTCTTGGGCTTTTGCTAGAAGAATCGAAATGCCCAAATGCATGAACGGAAGTGTAAAATCTGGAACCTATTGCTTTAAAAGTGTTATCACAAAATTTGATTCTGGAAGAATACTAATAAGTTGCTGAACTTTGCTATATTGACTTGAGCTTTGTTCGCCTTCTAAGATGCAAAAATAAGGTAGATATTCATTTATCCCTAATTGAATGGTCATTAATTGAAGCATTGCCAGAAGAAAATCACTATAACGTCTTGATTGAGCACATCAAATTAAACTCAATCTTGAGTCCACATCAGGCTTCGTTTTCGAGGCTGTTGATCGCCTTGGCGAGGCCAGTAACTCATCTATTCGCCTCATAGGAGAGAAAGCAAGCGCATCGTATATGGCACTGTTGCGACGATTCGCTTCGGCCAATGATTGACATTGGACTCGGAGCAAAGATGTCATTGATAAGTTTTGAAAATGTTACTAGGCGCTAACAAGTCCTCGCCGGATGATATCACTTAGCTGTCTCATAATAGTAGATTTTGAAAAAAGAACAGTCGAAAAAGTGACGAGAGTACTCATGATAGAACTTCTTCCTTAACATACGTAATATTTACTAGCTTCATACTACTTTCATTTGCCGTTTTTATTTCGTAAGCAATAACACGCGAATACTTAATTTAGTCAACGACGAGAACTATATGAAGTTCGAACGCTTTTATAGACAAAATAGACGAGCCTTAAGTTGATACGGTTTGATTCATTTATTTTCCTATAATTTTTTCATAAATAGATAAAAATGTAACTGAGTCAAACCGTGTCAACTCAAGGCTCGTCTGTTGTCTATAGAAGCGATCGAACATCAAATAGTTCTCGTCATCGACTAATTTAAGTATTTGCGTGTTATTGCTTGCGGAACAAAACCGGAAACTGAAAGCTGTGTGAAGCCAGTAAATACTAAATATGATCAAGAAGAATTTCTATGATGAGTATTCTCAATACTTTTTTGACTGTTCCTTTTTCAAAGCTATCTATCAAATGACAGAACTAAGTGACATCATCGAATGGAAACTAATTCATTTAGGTGAAGAATTGTCCACTATACATTGTTGGAGTTGACTATAACCACCGCGGTCACATGCCATGATTGTGAGTCACCTCCTCAAAATTTCAGTAGAATTGCTGGAGAATAAGATTAGATTTTTGTTCCCATTCGACACTCGACGTTATTTCTTGACTGTCATTCATTCAAACGTAAATAATCTCAAAATTCTGAAGCAGTCGAATTTCAAAATCATTATATGATATAAAAGTCACATGAACGCAATTATAAAGTGATATCATAGAGAATCAGGTATTGCTCACCTACTACCTCTACACGACCATACGTGATGGTCACAGCCGAGACAGACACGTCGGCTTCATGTCGCTGTAGCACACCAATTATACCATTCCATCGCCCTGAGTCGTCCTGAAAAACTCACTCCTATAGAAAATTTACATTGGTAGAAAGCGTAAATTCAACAGCCATCCCCTTCATACTAGATAAAATCGACACTATCTTTCTCGCATCGTACATGTGGAAAGAACATCGACAAGGCTTTTGTGAAATCCATGACTTCTCGGTCCGATTTAAGTGTTAGTGCTAGCTTTTTTTCTTCTCGGCCTTAGTGTCAGATCTACACTTCGAATGTTAGCAGTGTTTCATGATGAAGAGATGTAGGCTTCCAGTCAGTTATTCGCACGATTTGCCAAGCTACAATATGTCTTACGATGGATTTCACCAATGCACCTCAATGCCATAGCTACCGTCTTGAACTTCGATGATTGTGTAGTTGAATTTTAGAATCGCTGCCATCTCATCCAATAAGTCGACACAGAAACCTTCATAGTGATTTGCACTAGTCTTTGTCACGAACGGTTCTTCCTAAAAACAGCTGAATATTCACCGTAAATGATTGCTCAACGGCAAGTTCATTTGAAAAGGGCTATTAAGTTTCTTTTTTAATTTAAAAAAAAAAAACCAAAGAATCATCAAGCTAGCCCTTACAAGCACCAATCTTCTGTTTAGTGAAATAGCACAGCGTTGTGAAAGCAGCAAGAAAAGCTGTTTGTTATGCTGGATATGGTTATATGTTTAATGTAACAATATTGTTCTTAATGTTTCTATCAATTTTCAATCTCATTGACCACGTATCGTGTATCTCTCGGTCTAATCAAGAGAGCATTGGATTCTTGGAATCATCACAACTGTTGTTTTAGCCATAAAAATAGCTAACGATTTTCTTGTATTTAGTGTGGGGAAAATCCGAAAATTGTGTTGAAACCTAAAGAAGTATAAGACTGTCATTATGTGGCAATTTACTTGCTTCTAAGACTAAATTCAAAATCAATATTTGTTGTCTCAATGTGGATGAAGTTGGTCTGCTGGTGAGTGGTGCTTACCAGATAGACAACGACACGAAGATGAAGTCCTGCCAAATCGTCAGCTTCTGGATCGATGTTGAACTCCCATTTGTTCGTGTATTGGTTTTCAAAAAGCCAACCGGTTTTCTCGGACCAATTACCGAGCTGAAAGCGTGCTGATAAGTCAAATTTCAACGATATTCACGATTTCTCATAGAGCAGGGGAATTTCGGATTGAAAAAAAATATAAAGGACAGATTTGCCTATTTCATCAAACATTTAACATTATTATCATGACATGCCCTAATTTTCCATGAACTAAAGTCTGTAAACGTCACCGTCACATTGCCGAAAAACTTCTAGATGGGTGCTTTTTGAGGTGATTTTCTGCCAGAAGTTCTTCGTGAGAAACTCCTGTCATAGACTGACTTCACTGCATCATTAAATAATACATTTAAATCAGCATAACAAGTGAAAAAGGTCCTTCTCGACGAACAAATGATCTAGTGATGCTGCAAAGTCACAGTACTTGATTCATACACTCTCTTCATCAGCGCTCCATTAGAAAGACGCGATCGGCGTTGTTCTATTATGAATCATACAATATTCGCCCAACTTGATATGACGAAATGGAGGTCCAGTCCAGTTTAAAAACCGGAAGTTGTCGAATTCAGCGCTCTTCAAGGTTTGGCAGGAACTTTGACGTATACGTGAATTAAAAAAATAAATACCACCCAAAACATCCTGCGATCGAATTAGAGTTCGGTAAATCAATGAAACATATAGTTCCGCAACGGGAACACCACCACATATCAAGTGCTCAGCACAAACTAGTTGGTCTGGATGAATGGAGTAGTAGTAAAGCAAAGAATCCTTTTTCCAAAATAAAAATCAAGTTCAATATTTTTTTGGGCAGTCATGCTTATCACAATAAGTGAAAGACTACGTAGTAATAATGAATAAACCGTGTCATATCATACATTGACGGGGTTGCACAGCTTCAGAAAATATCTCAATTCCCCAGATAATCCTTTTAATCACCGCTCTGCAAACAGTCGCTGTTTGAGGACAATCTCTGATCAGTACCTTTGTAAAAAGAAAGAAGATGAACAGCAGAGCTGCACTCTTAGTCGTTTGCGCAAGTTTTGGCTCAAGTAGTGACGAACTTCATGAGAAATTCTACTAAGAGAAAGCAAACAGTTGAAAATTGCTAGTGAAGTCTGTGTGGTTGGTATTTGCTGTAGCGAACCACTTACTATATAGGAGAAAAGTCAACAAATGCTTTTTTACTCGTCTCAAAAAGAAAAATGTTAAGAATGCACGCTGAAAATGGGCATATCACAAGTGCCTATGAATTATGACAATAATTGAGTATCCGTACTTTGAGTAGAAGTAGAATCTAATTCAAATCCTGGAATAGGGATCATGAACGATGGGCGTGCAGTGCAGTTAAATCGAAGAAGTTGACTACTTGTCGTGGTGAAGTTCTGCGAATGCTCTAACACGCTATTCTTGGTATTCTAAGAATAGTGGGCTTGATCACAATTCCACAACATTCGTGAAGAGTGTCAAAAACCTTCATGTACAAGCCGAGCCCACACATGAGGCTTCATGAAGAGAGGAACTGAATTGAACGTTCACATATGCTATGGAAAGTCTGTAAAAAAACTTCAGTTGTGTAGAAAATTTTGTAGTCAAAGCCCTCGGTGAAAATGCACCATTTTAAGGCTCTCAAGAAAGAGAAAACCGATGAATCGTCAGGCGTAGAAAGTAAATTCTACATAAATAAACAACCACGTGAATGATCATAAAAAAGTATTCAATTGTCTGATCATATTGTGCGACTGTCTGGGGTACTACTTTTATAGAAATTTCAAGTGGTGATTTCCAACTTCCACCGAATTGCAAAGAATGAAGTGTGACATGGACTGCTAATACGTACATGTTGTGACTTTTTTCTATAATTTGCACTGGAATAAAATTCTGCTCACTTTTTCACAGTCATTGGAAGTCGTAATATTCAGATAAATACATATATACTTACTTACTAGATACCTGGATGGTCCGTCTTCGCAAGTTGTGCGGACCCCAGCACATATTCCAAATAATATATTGCTGGCCGTGCATTTGATATTCCTTGGTTTCCTGACGTAACCTTGCAAGGAGGCTTTCAGGTCTTAACGATATCATTTCCAATGAATGGATTCCGGCAAAGGATCCTTGGCTGGGCTTCTAACTTGTTGATCCAGAGATATTGTTAGGCCGAAATCAAAAGCAGAAGTATGGAAAAAATAAAAGGACCTCTCACTGTTGATGTTAGGGCCAGAAGTAAATAGTAGAAATGCTCAATTAGTTGAAAATACATCTAAAGCCTTGAAACCAATGAAGTTACAATGTAGAAAACATTTTCATCATTTTCAAAACAGGTAGAATTGTACTGTGATAGGAACTTTGAGTGATTTGTCTGAGAAGGATAATTTAATAAATTGTGTTTGTGTATAGTAAGCCCGGCGATTGCCGCGGGCAGTACTGCATCAAAGTTCATTGGTCAGCCGCAGGCATTTCTGCAGATTGTTACTTACATGGGAAGTGATAGGGGATGAGTGAGCGAATTCGACGTCGATTTTTTGTCGACTTTAAGACGCAACAAGTGAACGAATAGAGTGATGTGTCTACTAAACGGACGAAAACCTGTTTTATACTGCCACAGGTATAAAAGACTTCGGCGGCAGAGTACGGACAACCTTAGCGCTATGCACCTCCTACTCGCTGGTATTACCATATTCATTGCAGTCAGCTCTTACGTAGAAGGACAAAGAGGCCAACAGCAGGAACTTCCACCATTCCTTCAGGGTGTCAGCATTGACTACAATTTATACTCGTCAAGAAAGCTACTCTTACGACATTAATTTCAAAAAGTTTAGGCTTCGCCTGCTACAGTAAAAGAATTCGAAATGTTGTTGATGAAAGCTGAAAACATGACTCAAAATCAACTTGATATGGCAATTAATGAATGGATTAGTAGGCAAGATCCTAGGATTCAGGTAAGTGATTGATCAAAGAGAAAATGTTCGGATTTTGTTTTAGAGATTTTTCCCAATCCCTCGGAAATTATGCGTTCTTTACGAAATTTTTCGTCCCAGTTAGACAACAATAAGCAAGTTTTCAATGATTTCATTGAAATTTATGCAACAATTTTAGAAAGCTTTCCAACTTTTCATGAAACAAGTGAAGGACGCTCAAGCTCAAGGAGAAGCAGCTCACAAGGCAGCTATTGCAAAATTCAGCCCAGAAGCCAAGAACGTGAGCCTAGGAGTTATTGCGACGACGTCTTACAAAAATTATTGACATGTGATCTCACTTCAGGCTGATGCTCAATTAACCGCCATCGCTAGTCACCCTAACAAAACGAACCGACAAAAGGGCGAGGAGATTCAAGCTCTTCTTATGTCGCTTCCAGCTCGTGTTCGTATGGAAATAGAACAAGCTATGAGAGGCTAAGAGCTGATGTATATATATGAATGATGATAAAGAAATGAGAAATGGCGTTTGTGATTTTTCTATCGGAAGCATTTCAACCACAAGAGCAGGGCCTTTTGACGTCATACTATTAAACATGGCGGATTTCAGTTTGATCATTTATCATTCAATAGTTGGAAAGTTTTTCTGACAGTTAATACCCCATTTGCCATGACAATTTCAACGCTGTCTCGCCATTGTTTTTGTTTGTTTTTAGCGCTCACATCACGAAACGCGTTCTCCCAACTCTGAAATTTTTCATATGCCCTTGCGTATATAAGAAGTAGCTAGTTTCTTAGTTTACTGCAGAGTAGTTCGCTTGGGTTTGGGCGTTTCTCTCTTTCTGTTTTTCCTTTTCCTTTTTACTGAACTATCGAGTAAACCACATGAGGTGATAGAGAACGCTGTACATGTGGAACATTCAAAAATACAATATGACATTACAGATAATCATTATGACAATAAAGCTCAGAGAATGTGAACGAAATTCATATTTAGTTTATGTGAGAAAATTTTCTCTTACAAAAGAGAATAAATTTTAGTGGGTTAAAAAATGTGCAGAGACAAAAGCAAGGTTAAGTAAATAGCGGTGCTCTGCAATACAGACATTGCCGTTGGTTGGGTCTCTCGGCTTGGGCAAACCAAACTCTTCTTCCCTCCGATATGAGGTATTCATTTTCTTCATAACCCAAAACCATAGATTATGCGGACTCTAACATTTCTTGCATTCGATTCGCTTCGCTTCTTTTCATCTAACATCCATGAAAATGCTTCGTATTTGCTTATGGATTTCGAACATTGACGATTCTTATCTCCTTGAGTCTTTGGATACTAAGAGAGTCGATACTCTTAGAATTCATGAGCTCGTTGTGTCAGGGCGTTTTCATTTGTCCACATCTTCATTACAGGCAACGCCAGCATTGTTGGCCTTCAAGGAGCGAAATGATTATTAGACAAATCTGCTGCCATCTTGCTGCCGCCAAAGAGATGGCAGAACATTGTGGGCTTGGCGATTTCCGACCAACGTTGCGTGAGAATTGAACAGCATCATTACTACTGCGTTACCGTTGCCGTGATCAGCAAAATGGTACAATTTTTGCTTGGAAAGTTGAAAATAGTATTTAGTATAGCAGGAAATAAGTTCTGTTAAGAAGAAATGCGCAGGTATATTATTGATAATTTCTAGGAAGCGGCCGTACGAATTTTCATATGAATCGTTCCGAACGAGATAAGTAGAGCTCTAAGTGATCAATAATCTAGCTTACATTTGAAGTAGAAGTCGATACTGTACTGTTAACATTTATCGGGGGGGGGGGGGGGGGAATGGTCTATCAAAATTTGTGGGTGGTAAAACAAATCGTAGAGTGTCTTTATTATTTGAAGGGTTACCAGGCAAATGGATGATGTAATGCAGATGTGAAAGGAAACACAAACAGCTGCTGGTATGATTCAAAATGAGCAGGAATTCTAACTGCTACCTTGACGAAGTGTGAGTTTATTCTGCCGACTCCGTAGTACACGATGTCTTCACGTTCTCCATATTCGCTAAATCGAATATCGCCAGTGAGTTGGCCACGACCTTGCAGCTGAAATACTCCCCTTAGAACGATAGTAAAAATAGCAAATAGTTGTCCTGACTTTTCTAATAGCATCGTTCATTTTCGGTCCATCAGTCCATTTGTCGGATGCATCGCATAGAAGGGCACCAGGTCGTGGAGCATTCTTGAGCTGAATAAGATGAAGTATAAAACTCTGAGGGTAACGTTTATCTATAACCCGATAATCGCCGTGCTCAATTTCAGGGAAGTGTTCTTGATGTTGATGTTCTTCGATGTTGGATAACACTGTTTTAAAGAATGTGGCAATATGCACCAGAACATACTACTCGATTTATCGATAAAAAGGCAGATGTTTGTTTACCTGCGCTGAGAGTTGAGCTGTAAAGAAACCGGTTCTCCAGAATCTTTTCATATGTTCATAACGACACTAACATTAACACTTTGCACATATTTTGGGAAGAATGGGTGAATTACTGTAGTGTACATTAAGAGTCCATCTAAAGTACGAATTCTTCAAAATTTCGAATGTTGATTATACTTATCTACCGAAAAAATAAATCGTTCTAGAAAGCATTCGCCACAACATCATGCGTCCCCTATTCCTCGATAAACAATAACCCCTGTTGTTTCAATCGTCTCCTCGTATATTTGCACTCCCACTCTCGTTCTACTTAGTGATTTGTAGTAGTCTGATGGCAACCTATTCATGGCTGAGAAAAAGGGCGAACTAGGGCCTTGACAGTTTAGTAGGTAATACGTATAGAGACTCATTGTGGGTTCGAATCGTCCTTGTACCGCATTTTGCTGGTAGCTCAGCATTCTTGTGGTTGTATTTCATATCGTATCGCGCACTGCTATGAAACAGATGATTTGAACTGACAAGGGCCCAGAAACCCGATGTTCTAGTGCAGTTACTGGCTATACCTCCACTACGATCACTTTAGTCCCTCCAGGTGTATACAAGAATAACACATCCCTAGAGAGACTGTATACTTCTCTTGTTTCCTGATTCTTAATGATCCCTCAGTTGCTGTAGGTGATTTCGAAATGGAAACGGACAGCAACAGACAACAACAATCAAACAGTGTTTGGCTAAATGTTCTAAAAGTTGACTTTTCTATCAACTCCGTTAATGCATCACCACCAATTTCCGGTATTTCACGACTTACTCCAATGAAATGGTGACAGTTAATCGAGAACGATTAAACTATTGAAAGAGTAGTGAGTAAGCGAGATAAACAACTAAGTCATACGACTCCTTCTGCTCCTTGATAAGAAGGTACTTAGGCAAAACTGACGAAGTCAATAAAGCCACGTTTTATGTTGACCAATCGTAACAATGAAATAAAGTTCACATTCAAGCATCTCGCAACGAAATTATCAAAATGGAGGATCTATCAACATTAGAGCGATCTATGTTGAATCACAATTTGAAATATAGAAGCTCTTTCATCACAGTGCAAGGTTTGCAAACCTGAGAACTTCATCATCCTAGAAATGGCATATACGAAAACTTGGAAAGTAAAAGGAGTCGAAAAAAACACAGTCAAGATAAAGTTGTTTAACATTACTATAAGATCACAGATGGATAACTGATACTCCAAAAATCCGAATAAAAACGGAACGGAGAGTATAACAAGAACACCTGAACATGATATTTATGGAGTAGCGAAGGCAAAAGTACAAGGATTCTGGATAATATCCTACAAGATGCACATCTTTCACTGATTTTTGGCTATTTTACTCGGTATCAATAGTTAAATGTTTAGACATCAGCACGAGTCATTCTTATAACATCACACATACCCTTTGTACTAGGCTTTGCAGATCTGATTTTCTCAAACAACATGGTATATGCGGAAAATTCAGACGATTTTGCAAAGTCTAAGACGTTACACAAATACCTACGATAGTCCACTCTACAACACAAATGGTGCCACATGAATATGTAGTGTAAGCCCACTCATGAAAGTTCTTGGGAATTATAGAGGACAAAATGAATGGTTCTGTCGCTAGATTTCGTCAAACTATTTCATTAGGCTATCCCATGATTTCTTCCGCATTATTGCTTTATTCGACCTTTTTCGAAGTCGATTTATTACCAGATGGCTTGTGGTATACTGGGGAATGCTCTACTAGCATTAACCAGATACTAGGATAAGGCCAAAGCGCCATCGACCATCCAAATGAAATGGTCTATCGCAAGGTGATGTCTTGATAGACACCTCATGACAATGACCGCGCAACACCCGTGATCACTGCGAAAATCTTTCGCTGCACCGCACAGGTAGGACCTTATCAAGTCAATCATCACTGGAGATGTGTTTTGGGTCTACTACGAGAACAACCTACTGCTTGCCTCGCGCCACACCTACTGCTTGCTTCGTGGCAAAGACCGCCAGTTCAACCAGAGCCCAAGCCTCTATGCTTGAAGGACAATGCTTTCACCCTTCTGGGATTGACAGGGAGCGCTATTCTGGAACTGCTCGACAACAAGCAGACAAAACCGACGTCTACGGTGAACACCTCGAATGTTGGCCACAGTAGTGCGAGAGAATCGCGCGAAACGACCTTCTCTAGGATAACGCTCGATCTCGCATTATAAATCGATTAGCCACATTTTGAAGTAAGTGGGCTGAACCACGGATTTATTACATCCACCTTATAACTCCGATATTGTTGCATCGCATTATCATCTCTTCCACGCCCTGAAGCAGCATATGCGGGAGCAAAAACGGTTTAAAGACTACAACCACACCAAAGTAGCCTCACTAACTTCGATCGCCAGCCTCATTCTTTTCTGGGAGAAAGGCATCCGTTCTTTGCCGAGAAAATAGTAGCATATCGCTGATCATGAGAGTGATTAAATTATTGTTCAACACATTTTTTGAAAGCAGAAAGTTATGGCAGAAGTGTCGAAATGTGCGAGAAACTATGGTATAATCTAATACATCGATTTACACGGAAGCTCTCTCATGCACGTTTTTTCAGAAAGAGCTAGGAGCTTTGCCTATCGTCAATATCTGTGAGAGATGCCATGCATTCGACTTTATTGAATATGGTTAGAGGTGACTGAATACGATGTATTAAATCACTACTGCTACCCTCCCAGACAAGTCTGTGAAAAGATGAAAGGCTTGGTAAACTCGGGCAACGATCGAACAAAGCGTTACGCGCATATTACAAGGGATCTCAAACCACTGCCCTGTAATAATCGCACATACTTCATTATTAGGGCTAAAAAAAGTTCTCCTTCCGTGCAGAGTATAAAATCCTCTGTAAAAACATTTTGCCCAGCAAGCAGCAAGTAACAAAAGTGAAATTTGAAAATCATTCAGAACTAAAATAGTTCCCAAGACGATGCCAACGCGGACACGACTACTCGACTAAACAAAAAAAAAAAAAATCAACGAGTCTGAAATGTACCAGCTCTTGCCATGCGAACACCCACACTCGCAGCTTTCAGATGAGGGGAGCAAAAAACTGACATTTACTTGATCTCAATAAAAATGATCGATATTATTCTCGATTATTGAAGTGACACGATAATGGCAGCAGATTCTGTTCTTTCAATGTTTCATGTGGGTGGGTTTTTTGATACCAGAAATATTTAAAAAGTAAAACAGCGACTTCGGCATGATGTATTGCTGCCATGAAGCAGGTCAGCAGAACAGCAGACCATTCTGGGCGGCAGTAGATCGACAACCGTTTTAGGTAAGAGAATCTGGGCAAAAAGGGCACTTCATCTGAGCCGCACTCCTACTGGACTTGAAAATGCTAAACGAACTGCCACATCGTAACACTGACCAGATGTGGACAACTGACTGAAAAAGGTGAAGGAGCCGGAACATTGGTGAAATAAATGGTGAGTTCTTTGCCACCTTAGGTTGACTTAATCCAGCATACGCGGGTACACACATATGCATAAAAACCACACATACACACATAAAGCACCCATATATATACATACATATATATATATATATATACACGCACACAAATACATACACACACCCACAGGAAGATTTATTATTTCATTCACTCGTACTCGCACTCTTGTTGTGTTCATATTTGGATACTCCTCATAGTCTGCGAAATACCTCTTGTTCTTTAAAATGCTCGCCGCGTAGTAATGATTCTATCAATATTTACTGAGTGGAGAGAGTTCTGTCAACTAAGTTTTCTCAAATAGTGATCTTCTCCAGCACTGCTTCCAAGCACAAAGTCATAAATCATCTGAACCGACTCGCATGAGAATGGTGGCAAGTTTGGGATCGCTCTTTGCCTACAAGCCATACACTTTCCACTGACTGATAATCTGTGAAGTAACAGATTCTGAATTATCTGATTGAAGAAAGTCTTCTTAATATGGACTTGTACTAGTCATTTATATAGATGAAATCCTTAGATGCTGAAAACTGTGAGCGCTTAGAAAAAGATCTTTCAAGAAAAAAGAAGACGGTAGCCTTGTCAAATTATTTGTTTGTAATTGGAAGAAATGGCTTGCTGATTTGTCATCATTATTATAGCAGTCGGTCTTTTTGAGCACACCGACGACCACCTAGCGAGACGATATAACGCTTGTTCAGTGGTTCGGTAAGATTTTCTACCCAATTTTTTGCTTCTGTTTAACTTGTCAACATTGATTCAATGTCGGAAATGACTTTTGAGGATCCATTTTGTACACTAAATACCTTTTGGCGAGACATTTTCATTTTTTTGGACTTTCACAATTGAGCGGTGATCTCTTTGTGTTAAATTGAGACAGTGGTAGGTTGATTCCAAGACGGTGGACAGCTAAAAAAGCTGTCAAACGTTTTGTTGCAAAATATGACAATACTCCAAGATTGAAGGCCGCCATCGTTGCAAATCATTAGCGTTGAAAAGTAAATAACTGAATTATGCAATAAAAATGGACTTTTCTTATTTCATATTCATCTACAGTTACCAGTTTTAGTGTAATATAACCATTTCGCAAACAGTCACATGTGACAGTTTGTCTTTTTTATAATGTCTAAGAGTAAACTCGATTTTGTTTTGGTGGTAAGTCATCACCTTGCTTTTTTATATGGGCATTGTTCATAAGTGGATTGCACGAACGAAAGAGTGTACCAATTTAGGAAGTAGATGTCACAAAGAGATTAGTGAAAAAAAACCTCTTTCATATTGTAAAGTGCCCTTCCAACTACCCAAATCGCCTCCGAAGTTAGTGCTAACGTCGTCTAAAATCAATAGATTTAGAAAGGAAAGGAAAGAATAAGATAGGAAAGTTATATAAGCGAACCTTCATCATCGGATCGTTTTTTACAAGCTGTAGACCAGAAATATTACAATGGAACGCTCCATAAACATTACTAAGGAAGTCTTCGAGTAAAGGCAAATCCTAAACGGAATTTATTGAGCTTTAGTGACTCTCCATGTCAATAGGAAGAAAATCAATGTACTAACTGTACTCGTGAATAGGTATGAGAACGGCGGTTCGGTCATATTCAAGACCTTAGCGCTTTGTAGTAGACTGTACAGCGTGGTGATGTTGTTTGAATGAACCACCTAAAGAATACTTTCCTAAATATATTTAGTAATTACTTTTAAAGCTGAGATTTTGTTGATAAAACGTTCCCAAAGAGAAAGCGTTTTATTGTAGACTATAATCAGATAGATTTTACATTAAACAATAGGAACGTATGAAAATCTTTCGCTATCGACGTGTTTCTATATCATTAAAGCCTGCGTTCCCCAGAAGCTTTCCAAAATATCAATAAATCCACAAGAAGTCAGCAATCAATCAATAGGTCAGCAAACACATGAGCAAATGAAGAAGCAAATAAATAGATTGATTGGTGTAGATTCCAAAAAGACCACTCAAACGCACAATGTTGGTTAATTGCATATAGTTCCTGACATTTTCCAGGTATGCTTCGTAGTTATCAGTATTATTAGGTAATCTTCTCATTCTGATGGCTGCATGCGTTCCTCTGTAGTAGTGCGAAGAGCGACGATCGTGAATGAGAGGAGCCAAATCCACAAGATCTGTAAACTTTCATTAGGAATAAACTGAACGAAGAAAAAATTCATAAGGTAGAGGAATTCAACGCAAACAACAAGCTGCTCTAATGAGCAGTTAGTTCGAAGACGAACAGTCTAAGCATAGTTTGAAAGCACCAGGAACCTTCAGACCATCTTACAACACCTTAGTTTAAGCTCTTTAAATGATATCTTTGGTATTTTCCATTACCGTTACAATTTTCTGCCCTTCAGGAGAAGGAATTTTCTATTTTTTATCGAAGTTCTAGTTACCAATCAATAGTTCAATCTTGAAAATTTCAATAATGCAATTTTCCATCTAAACTGGCTATGTTTTAGAAGATTCAAAAAACGCAATATGGTTTGTATGTGTTTGTTTTAGTACGGTCATGTTATTTCAAAACCTGAATCATGCTGGTAGACAAGCAGGAATGAAGTCCATCTGAGAGTTTCCAGAAATTCGCTGATTGCTGCAGCTTCCAAACCCACACGAGAACCAATGCTTGTAACGAAATTCGATGCTAAAAAAGACAACCATGCTTTGAATAAACAGGGAACTGACTCTACGGTCATATATGAAACATACCATAACCCATGGGATCGCCCATTTTTATTGAAAGGCACGGAATCTAAACAATGTCAAGTTAAAATTATACAACTCATTTTGTTGATAATATTGCTGATACTCTCGATAATAGATAACTTGGTAAATAACTATTCAACCCTCGGCAAAGTTTCGGAAGTGGCTGTTCTGATACTCCTGTATTCGTAGCATTTCTCACCAGTTTCACACTTCAGCCAAAATCTTAGCTTATTTATGAGCTTACACAAAATTATTAAATTTCCTCATTATGGTGAAGAGCTCAATGGCATCGCCTTCCCTAAGTCACAATGATTCGAACACTTCGAACAGGATTTCCCCAGCAGTTACTTCGCTTCGAATTGAATCATTTAGAGTGCAGATCACCCACACGAATGATGTGGTGTAGCCCAAAACTGCTCTCTAATGTAGGAGGGTTCCTGTCACTGCATTGATGTAGTCTTACGCAAAAGTTCTTAAATGAAACCATTCTTGGTCGATCATTACCCAAAATAATCTACTTTCATGACAATATCCTATTCTCCAGCAGTTGAAATAATATCATTTCAAAACAGCATAGCAATTCTCTACTCCTTTGGATGAATAAGGAAAACTCGGACATCTGTGAAAATAATTGTTGTAGACATCCAACGTGAATCGTTGTGACTGTGATAAGGGCTGAAGCGTCGAAGCTACGTCAGGGGTTCACATAAACCTCTTTCAAGCTTATCAAAAGGCCAACAGAATGATATACATGTAGACTTGGGCGAAAGTCGGTACTGTAATACTATTCTAAAAATAAATCCAGTTATACTAAATAAGCCTGCATAGCCAATTAAAGGTGAGAGGGGGGGGGATATAATGCCTTTTTCTTTACTAGTAATTCTACCACTAACTAAACATCTGTGGAGCGCTAGACTTTGATTAAAGTCGTGGTTAGAACCAGCCACAGTGCATGAAAAAATGTCTCCTTGCTGCCGTTAGGCAAAAATGAAGGAAAGCACATAATTCGTATGAAACAATGTGTCGCTTTAGGTCTCCAGTAAGAGTTTTGACAAGCGCATTTAACATGAATCAATGGAAAAGGCTACTCTGTGGCCCAAGATGATAGGAGATAGAGCGCTTTGAACTGATCTACTTTGGAAGAATGTGTCATTAATCAACTTCATTTCTCAAAGTGATTTAATGCGTAACTGAACTATCCACCGAATCATAGATTTGATAATTTATCAGATCAGCATTTTTGTCCGCCCAGTATGCCGACTCGGAAAAAACTTCAGGTTTAGTTGAGTTTGGGAGTAGTATGAAACAAATCACCACATATGTATGACAACGTATCTCTAATTACTGAGCTATTTGAGCTACCTATTGCGCCAAGGACATGTATGCAATAATTCCTTTAGCGCCGTAGCCGAGTGGTTGTGATGCTCGTCACGGCGCGCGAAGAGGCGAGCTCCTTCCCCTAACACTCTCCTGCAGTCAACAAGAACGCCCATGGAACGCCACAGCCAGGCTATATTCGAGATTACAAGGAGACATACTCGACCAATTTTTTACGCCATTCAAGAAGAATAAACGAACTGAATACTAGAAGTACTGGGATACGCACAATAAAAATTACGACGACGGATCGTGTAAATAAATAAACAGAATAATATGAAAATCTCTTCGGACATGCAACTTCTTTCAGAGCTGAAGCTCCTAAGAAGAAAGGTTTAGTCAAAAAGCATAAAATTGCTGACCCGGACGCTACAGTAGCAAAGATGGGTCATGCAATTGTGGGCATCACACTGCCGTTGTGCATGTAAGTCCACTTGCTTAATCACAGCGGTGCCCGAAATAAGATCCTTCAGGATGAAAAACGTAAAAATTACGCTTCTTACTCGCTAGTGTAAAAGATAATTCCTTTTAGACTAATAGGACGGAAATCTACTTCGCCGTTAAAAATTTATGTTCTGATGTTTTTTGTGCTGCATCAAACAATGATTAGTTGAGTTTGTATTTTATAAATCCGTCATCACAGTGTTTTTTCTCTATGCGAATCCTAGTTCTTCTAGCATTCTAGTCGTCTTTTTTTTTGCTTCTTTCTGGACGTCCTAGAATACTGGTTGAGCACGTCTCCTTGCAATCTCGAGGATAGCCAGGCTGTACCGTTCTATTGGGAGTTCATTGCTGACTGTCGGAGAGTGTTGAGGGCGAGGTTTAACTTGCACGAGCCTGACATACATCACAACCACTCGACCACGGCGGCCCAATGATGATTACTATTGGTTGATAAATGACTGTTTGAGGTTGAAAGCCATAGTTATTTT
Organism: Parelaphostrongylus tenuis; assembly: GCA_019055375.1. Classification (NCBI taxonomy): domain Eukaryota; kingdom Metazoa; phylum Nematoda; class Chromadorea; order Rhabditida; family Metastrongylidae; genus Parelaphostrongylus; species Parelaphostrongylus tenuis. The sequence goes on along the minus strand of JAHQIW010000581.1, from coordinate 89,909 downwards.
CGGAATCACATATAAAGAAATCAACAATGACGTGACGTTTAAGACACGAATTTGAATATTAACCGACTAGAGTCAAAGAGAACAAACTTGGAAGTGACGACACATGGATTTCGCCAATGCTTCATCCAGATTATCTTCTGTGGAAGGAATCAACACGACGACAACATTGTGCTGTAGTATATCGCACACTAAATGGATTCGATTGCCAACCGCTCAGACTATATAAACGTGAGAAAGATTTGTCTTCATTTGTAATGCTGTTTTAAGCGATTTGTTCTTTAACTCAGAACTCAGTCCGGAACAAAAGATACGAAGGCAAAGAGTATTTCGATGTACTTCTTCTATATCAGAAATGATGTGATGGAAAAGTTGTTTTTTGAGGTGTTAGACAACGAGCACTTCAGGAGTGTGTGAGCTTCTATACAAGCTATTTTTCTTAGCTACGTCAAGCAGTTGAGGATTTGACAAATCCACGAAAAAGACATAGGCTCCATCTTGCGTGAGTTATCAAGATGCCATTTTTAGGTGCAATGGATATTCTGTTTTCTCACTCTTTTCCATCTACTTCCGTTTCATTGCCCACTTTGCTGCCAAAGATACGAGCTTTGACTATAAGAAGGGAAAAATTGGAGTTGCAAAAATTAGAACTTTATCAAAGCGATGAATCAAATCCTTATTAGTTGGTGAAAATATGCATGTTCTCATGGATTCTGCCTACATTGGCAAAGCTCACCACTATAAGTTGCAGAATCTTCCTCAGTATTTGAAAGACTGATTTCTCTTCTGGACCTCTAATCTATACATGAAACGTGCTGCCGTTGCGTAGTTAAAGAATACAACCGAGATTAATGGATAATTGTGATGATATCTGACTCTTAAGTGCACTCAGAGCACATGTAGGAGCAATGAGGTTCTCTGTGCCGCACACTAGGCCGATGGTTCGATCTCGCTTTCATGGCCATGACCAATACATTCATACCTCCGAGGTCGGTAAACTGGTATCAGACTGGACTCAGACCTGCCTGAGAAGATAAGCAGCACTGACGCGATACAGTAGGAGGTCACCGTGAGTCATTGTAAAGGTCAGACATGCATTCATTCACCTCAAACAAAGTTAAAAATTATAGACGAATGCATGGCGCATCCCTCACGGATTGATCAACGCCGAGAGCACTATTCTTTGTCCTTTAACTGCACTCCTCAGCTCGCCTCTTGTCATCTCCCGAACTCCACTTTCGAAGTAACAAATGTTAGGAGTGAAGTTGAATTGTAATGCTTCAAGTCTTTTGTGATGCGGTTCGTCCGCCGATTACCTATGTCAATGTGACCTAAGAACACACTGCCGCGGCTGTTTTGGGATCCGAGAAAAAAGTACGCTTGACTAATGATCAACATTTTTGAAGAAAAGACCAAATTGGGTCTAAACGGTGATGTTCCTTGCATGTCATGATGATCGTTGTTAGCTTTCCTCTAAGCCGCATTCTTCATGCTGTTTTCATTAATGCATATCTTACTGGACGTTATATGATTGCCCTCTAAAAAAAAGACAAGGACAAAAGGGTTACCAACAAATTACAAGTGAACGCTTTGCTGTGCGTTTATCTACTTTGACCCTATGAAATTTTACTCGCTCTCCGTTTACCGCCATTGTAAGTCCTGCCTTACTTATAACAAAATTAGGTTCATCAGCTGCCACACTTGTATGCTGATTATGTACAGCTTGATCTCTTTTAGAAACTTTGTCAAACAGCGATTTTGATGTGGCGATGAAACGGTGCGTGAAAAGACCATTTAGTAGACTTATGTGATGCACAAATGCACACCATGAAATTGTATTTGTCTTGTAGAGGTATCAGCTTCCTGCGTAATAAGGTTTTTGCTATTTATGTAAAGAAGCCACTACTGCTAAACCTAAGAATTTTCAAAAAGTACGATGCATACGAAAATTTGCCAGACTCTTATCGACAGCAAATGGATTTTTATAACGCTAGCATAGTTACATTTTTTGCGTCGTCTCATATCACCTCTTTCTTCGTAAGGAAACTGGCTTTTCGTAAAGCAGAAGCAGAGTTGTATAATCTACGTAGCGAAGAGAGGCCATACTGTTTTGATAAACACATTCTCGGCGTTGTCATTTTCAATTATAAAAGAAGCATGAGTGAAGAGTCGATGAAAGTCTGAGATGTCTGGCTAAAAGGTCTTCAGATCTATAGGATATCTTTCGACTCAGAATCCGTGGAAGATTCACGCCAGACTAATTCATGAACGATATTTGCTGCGAAAGTTCTGTCTCCAGATGAAAGTCTGGAGACTGGCATAACTTCGGCGGATTTCGTACGAACTAAGGACCTTCATCTATGCACATTTGGTAAGGAAATGAATGTTCTTTTCACTTTAGTTCTTATAAAATTCAACTTCTCAGAGAAATGAGGCAGCGTTTTGATTTTCATAATTTTTAGAGCAAATGTAGCAATTCATATATCGATAATGGCTGAGATACACTTTATAATGCTGATTCACATTCTACTTGTTGAGCCATTTTTCAAATCTAAATATGAGCCAAAAAGAAACATTTTCTCATACGCTTCGAGAAATTTTTTGCTTAATAACAAAAATTGTCTTTTGACGAGGATTTGTTGATGCTAATGCCTTTCAAAGTTTATTTGATAAAGTACTACGAAATAACATATTCTTTTATCACCAGCCGAACTCTTCATACAGGTCACTCCTCAGCTTAAAGTCGTAACAGATTTCACGATATTTTTATTACGCAATCGATTGAAAGTGTTCAATAGGCTGATTAAACGCGTCGAATTCTTTCACATTAAATTTTGGGATTAGAATTTTTCAGGATTCACCAACAATCCAAGTTTCTCAATTCAAACGCCGTTGTAGAACAAAATAAGTATGAATCTAATATGACTTTCAACGTAAGAGATAATATTCGCCTACTTCTTTCCTCGACTCCAGCGTGGTAGAGATCAGTAGCGATGAGTTGCAGAGTTATCTCAGTGTAAACAGAATTATCACTATTCCATCGTTCTACACCATAGCGTATATTCTCATAAGGCATTGAACCTTTCACTGCAGTTGTCCCTGAAAACACCTGGCTCACTGAGAAGGAATCTGTTACGAAATATTCACGATCCACAGCTGGCATTTACAGTGAACGTTAATCAGCATAATTTATTTGGCTGGCCTGGTATTCGGCATCATGCTATATCTAGCTGCTGCTCCTTAGCCTCACATATACTTTCTGTCACCATATCAATTCTACAAATCCTGAGCTTCGCGGCCTATAGTGGAGTTGGTTGTTAATATCATACACGAACCAGACTACTAGGGGAAAAATGGAGCACATCAAGTGTAAACTCGAGTTAAGATAAGTTTATATTAGCTTCCAAGCAGATATCAGATTATCAAAAAGAAACGTATTGTGTAACGGCTAACGTTTAGACGGTTTCGGCTTCTTTAGAGCCGTTTTGCTTCTTGTCACTCTTTCAGTCATTTCAATTTGAGACCAACGGCACACAGAGTCTCACATAGGTGAGCAATGTGCCTCATATAAGTCATCGAAGATCCTCTGGGATCGAAAGCTTGCATATCTACGAGCATGCTGCTTACCGCTATAGCAGTTATTCCTACAGTTACAACACCCATTTACACAGTAGATTCTACTTGATAATACTATGAAAGATCACAAAAGTTGCATGCCCGAGAAGGATTTTCTCGCTCAAATACGCTCTATATTCGAAAGCTGCTAAGGAAATCTAAATAACGCGCTAGTTCCCAGTGACCAACGCGACACACCTTTTCGAGACGTTTATTGACAGTTTCCTTCTTTGAGCGCTTAAGCCATCTTCACATTCATTAACCAATGTTTAACGGTGTTTTGTACTTTTTGGGGTTTCCTTCTTTTACTCGATCCGCTATCACGTTTTTTGTTTGAAATTCTGCATGTATTGCATTCGATTCGTTTCCTCGCGCTCATCTTCACAAGGTCCTCTTGCTTCGGCTTAATTGAAGATTTTGTCTTCCTCATAAAATGCCGTAGAATGTTGGTCAAGACGACTCGCCCTATAATCATGGAGACAGCTGAGCTAAGGCGTTTGTTGACTGATCGCAAGAAAGTGTTGAGGAGGGAATCAAGCCAGCGTTTACCTTATCACCTCGCTTCCTGATGCACAGCATCACCAGCCACTGCGCTATTTCGCCCATTTATTACTTTCTAGTTAGTTTAATAAGGAAAGAAGTGAGTAGTAGCGGGTGATTTCACACCAGTACGGCTCTACTTCTTTTAAGTTGAATCAAACTACGTAGTGATCTCGAAAGCAACATAATAGAGATATAGCGGCGTGATGGATTTGTTGGCTTTGCAATGGAACGAATCTGTTATTTTTAAGGTAATATGATACGAACAACAATATCATACTCTAAGATGTGTTTTCACGATTTTTTCTGAGCTTTTCACGTACCTATATTATAGAGGATAGCGTTGGCAGATTGAGCGAGAAACATTATTACATATCGAATTATCATAATGGATGTTACCGTCGTATCATCTGCAGAGATCAGACGAACTGTGAATGGTAGAGCTACCAGTTCAATATGAGGTTAAACACTGAAAATCACACCAGATGAAAATCGGGCAACAATACTGAGCAAATGATTAAAACGAATAGAAGAGAAATATGGCAATTATTTTTGCGTCGTTGTAATAGTTCACCACATTAGATTAGGGATTCACAAGTCATATCTGAAGTTAGCTTTATCAAGATTAGTGAGCCTAAAGAATGGTGAAAGGAAGATGATAAACACAATAACCATTTTGATTCTATGAGTTCTAGCAGAAAGTCATGCCTGAAGAGTATGTGACGCATTCGTTAAAGATGCCATGCAACGCACATGGGATCGGTTGTTGGTTAGATCCAGTATCTGGGTTCAGTGAGCTTTCTTTTTCTTCCGAGTGAGCAGAGTAGCACTAGTGGGGATATGAACACTGATATGACTCATCTACCACAAGTTATTTTGTAGCCGAGGTACGCATTTTATCATCTTTACGAGGCTTGATGAAGTAGATTATATGATGAATCCTCTCAAAGGTCGCAGACTAACGAATTTTATCTTTTTTTCCCCTTACGTTAGAAGCGTATAGCGCAGTGGTTAGAGGCGCTCCGCGTAGCACATGATATCGTTGGTTCGACCACGCTCATGGCTCATCAAGCTTTCCGGCTCCTCGGGGTCGCCAGATTGCTATCAGATTTGCTGGCAGGATAAACAGCACTGACTTACTGCATCAATAGGTGGGCGCGAGTCACGTAAAGGCCCACTTGTGCATTCATCACCTTAAACAAAGCTAGAAATTGAGAGCGATCACATGACGCATCCCTCAGGGATTGATTAACTTCAAGAGCTTTGTCCTTTATCTTTAGATGTATAAAACCTATCCTAGAGGTTGTTGGATATCGGAATGCGATGCAGAAGAACAATTTTCTCTAAAAGGTTTCATCAGCTCTTATCACCGATCGCAGCAAACTTCGTAGTAAAAACTAAAATTACGTCAGATGTATCGTGCTTCATTCGCATCGAATGTTTAGATTCTCTCTTCAGTACTTGAGATTAGAAGGAGAAACTTTAACATCAATATGGTGTAACTAGTACAGTGTTAACGTTGAGATCTTTGCAGAAATTACATGAATTCAAAGATTTTAGAAGGAGAGTAGAGGTGTAGAATGACGTTCAAAAATCTGCAAATGGAAAGCCGCATTCCGTTATCAACAATGCTGAACAATGATTTCATATCAACAATCTCACTTCCGCACTTCCAAAAATGAAAGGAAATAGTTCTATATAAAATTCTCCGTTCCATCACTTTCCTAACCAAGCAGCATCTCCCTCTAGACACAACAAAGCTGCCAGACTACGCTTATGCAATTTGATTTGTGAGTAGAAGTACGAAGAGCAACACAACGGGTAATCAGGTGATTTCTTGAAACAGAAAACACTGGCATCATTTTTGACATATATTATACCATAAATCTTAATTTGAAACAGCCAAAAAGGTATCTTGATAGAATGGTGCATTTAAAATCGAAATAATAAAATAATGTTTGAAATAAAAGGGATGAAATGAAAAGGTAATAGGGAAGACGTTACTGTTTTGTTATAAAACGATGTCACACTGGGTGAGAAGAACAGAGTTGTTTCTAGAAGTACATCAGAAACGTCAAATGAAACCTAGCCATTTCATTATACCAAATTCTAATGGAAGTCCCTCCATAGAAATGTACAGAAGGGATTATGAAAAGAGTGGACGACAAGAGTGGGTGAAGCATATCGTTTGATGTTATAAGACTTTAGAGTACAGTAGAGAGACCGTAGGTATCCTGTGACTAAAGGCGGATAAGCTCAAGTAACTCATGAATACTACGCTGAGCTATAAAAAATTTATCTGTCTCGAAAACGTGTCATTTCCAAATTCGATTTCATGTAAAATTTCTTACGAACTATCCTTTTCTGTATTGGAAACTTGCATGAGGTTGGTATTTCTTTTTCCTCAAAATATGATGGCTAACGTTTCGGCTGCAACGCCTTCGTCCGAAACGTCAGCCATAAAATTTTGAAGAAAATCCTCGAACCTCGTGCAAAACTCGTGCAAGTTTTAAATAAAAGTTTATCAACCTCGTACAAGTCTTAAAGTTCTGAATAAAAGTCCTTCAACCTCATGAAAGTTTTAAATAGAAAAAAAGAAAGTTCGCAGTAAATTTTGCATTTCTATAATCATGACGAGGTTTGAAGATAGTCGGACTTTTGAGCTGATTTGATGTACCGCATAGGGCCTTAAACACTGGGAGATAAAATGAAATTCTACGAGTGCGAGGTTGCACTATGTGCATCGATACCGAATCAGACAGTATATTTTCGGATGTTAAAAGGGAGAGCAGCCTAAAATGTAATATACTGTTAACACGAATTCTCTCAAAATGATTGAAATAACAAAATGTCCAGCACGAATATACCAAGTACGCGATTTCTTCAACGCTGCACAAACCATGTTCTGTTGTAGCACTTTCAGAAATTAACGTCCACATCAAGTGATCATAATGATCAATTCAGCGATGAAAGACTCAACAAGAGATATCGATACTTATGTATTATGAAGCGACAGACGAAAAACCGATTTATTGGTTGAACACGAATTGCCACGGGAGTGTTAGTAATCATTCGAAAGTTTAAATTTCTGGCTACATCCCCACTTTGCGGTTTTCGAAAAGAGTCTTTTATAACGCTGTGAAATCCAAGCAAAACTATGTCTTACACGCGCATATTTCTCGCAGAGCTCTTTCTTTCGACTATTAGTAATCAGTCGATAGCGTTAACTGATTCAAACAAAAGACCACTTCTCTGCAACGCAGCAGGTAAACTAGCTTGAACTCTCATGTGCGACCTCTTTTACCAATTCACGTGCCCTTGTTGAGGCGAGCACCTGCCTTGAAGCGATGATTGATCGATCTTGTACGTTCTAACGACATCGCATCAGCGGCACGTTGCCGCTTCAACCAAGAACACGTGAATCGGCCGAAGACCCCCTTGGTCGCACAAGCGAATTCAAATTATTTCACCTGCTGCGCTGCAGAAGAACGGTTTTAAGGATATAAACATAGCGTTGAAATCAGCAAAGATTGCATTATGGAATGATTACTATTAGTCGATAGAAAGAGTTCCGCCCGGAAAAATGTTTGCGTCTGCTACGCAAGGAATTTTCTTCTGTAACAACGGCAAGAAAAGGCTTTTTCGAAAACCGGCAACGTGGAGATCTAGTCAGAAATCTCAGCTTTTAAATGGTTACTAATACTTTATGAAAAGTTCCTTTCAAGCGGATGAGATCTGTTTTTAATTTGCCGCTTCATAATGAACAACTACCAAGATTTGATTTGGCACTTCATTGGTTCTAAAGGGTGAGGGGCTTTTCATGTGTGCTCAAGTAGCAAGTTTTTGCCTTTCATCCAATAAAAACGACAAGAATTCGACTAATCTATGAGTTTGACAAACTTATATTTGCAGAAAAATGCCGCAGTGACGAAGGTGAAGAATAAAGCGCTTGACGTTGATCAGCCTATTACGAACTCTCCTTGCACTTGACATCAAGCACTATAGAGATGATAAAATACACATAAAGGATAAAAGGACAAAGCTCTCGGCGTTGATCAATCCCTGAGGGATACGCAATGCATTCGTTTTTAATTTTTAACTTCGTCTGAGGATACTGAATGCTATGCAGCCTTTCATATGACCCGCGGTGGCTCCCCGCTGTACTGAGTCAGTACTGCTTATCCTCTCAGTCAAGTCTGAGTTCAGTCTGGTACCGAGTTACCGACCCGATGGGATGGATGTCTTCGTGGCCCATGAGCGTGAGATCGAACCACTGACCTATTGTGCATCGCAGAGCACATCTAACCACTGCGCCACATGGGCTCTTGAAATACATAAAGCTTTTACAAATTGCTTGTTTAGAGAGTATAAGCATGCGTTGAGTCAGCACTCTTGTGGCCCTAGACAAGATTAGTATCAGTCTACCCAGGCTGTAACAGATTACTCAATTTAAAGATATGGGAAATTGATCGGCGTAGTTTCGATTCAATGAACTTTTGTCTATAACATGGCACTTTCAACATTACGCTTCAAGTTGACATCGGGTAAAACTTGAATAGGCGCTAATAATGCGTATTCAATCGAGTAAACTAGTGTGAAAATCTAATAAATCTCCGAAAATAACTTCAACAATACAGAAGAGAAAGCAAAATTAGATTTTTTGGTATGGGAACGTGGGGAATCCTCGAATAATTTAGTAAAAAACCAATGTTATGTGGTATTCACTGTTTCCAGGAACAAGGTTCAGAAGGTCAGAAATTTACAAAGAGGGAACACCGCGGTGCAGCACTACAAATGAACATATATGCTCCACTGAACGGTGAAATTCTTTGTGAAGTAGAGCGCTAAGAATTGTAATTCACTGCTGATCGAATAAAAGTAGCTTAACTACTCTAATCTAGAATAAACCGATTAGAAGTTTATAATTTGGGAATCTTCAAACTTAGCAGAGAGTGATTTTTAGCTGGTTTGAAGGGGTCTCGACATAATAACCAGAGGTTAAAGAGAGGCAGTGCGTAGAATCGGACAGCGAAAAATTAGAATTCAGTAAGTCAGCATTGGAAAATCATCGTATTGAGCTTCACCATTTGAGAAGGATTCGGTTTCTTGTATGCTCCTCAGTGTAGAAATCCGGCGAATAATGTTGCCCCACATGAAAAAAACTGAAGATGAGGTTTAACTTCATTTATCTACATCTTCGAGGATGGTGGTTTTTTGATGACTAACGAGAACATTATGATGACTTGATTTCTTGAGATTCTCAAAATTTCACAAGCATGTGGAAGACACCGTGCTCCATCTCTCTCTCTCTCTCTCTCTCTCTATATATATATATATATATATATATATATATATATATATATATATATATATATATATATATATATATACATATACGTATACATATACATATACATTCTCAGTTGTATATATTTACAATATGTATCTATATCTATCTATCATATATATATACATATATATTTATATATATTCACAACAGTTTGCAAGATTTTCCTATCATATTTCATCGCGTCTAGACTCAAGTTCAAAAACATCGATAATAAATGAAAGCAGGATTGATATTCTTCAAATTTCTCACGCAATACGATGTTAAGGTAAACCGTCATACCCCAACAAGTGCATTCTTGTTACTCTATTCATTATATTTCCGAAATCTATGTCTCCACATAGAAAACAACTTCTTGAATCATCATGAGGATGTTAGCATTCACATAACCTGAGCATTGAATTGTGGAGATTCCAAATAGTGAGAAAATCAAAAACTTAAATAACGACATTGGAGACACCTCCAAAGTCTCTTTTATTCAATGAAGGATCGATGCAAAAGAAAATTTGTGCTTATCTACGTGATTTGACCGCGAAGCGAACGCAATCCAAATAAAGTCTGACTACGTTCAAACATTAGGAAGAATATGAGTCCGATGTTTTGAAGATATTTAAAGACTTTGAACTGTTTATCAAAAGACTGCGGACTAGGACGGTGGAAATGCCAAATTCGGCCTTGGCGCGCTCGTCAGAGATGAATTAAATTACCCAACTGACTCACTTGATATTTCAACATAGCATATCAAAGCTGCTGCGTAGTTAGTGGAGTGATGCACAAGAAAAACAAGCGAAGATTTGCGAAATTTTTTCTCGATCATATATTCGTTGTGAAAATGGTGTTTTGAACACTTCTTAGTCACCTCATGTTCCAACTTTTGCTCTTCCCTCAATACTCTTGTGTTGAAAATTCAAAAATTTGTTAGGTCTTCGATGAAATAAAACACGTGTGTAGAATTTTTTGAGCCAAACTCATTGTGAACAGTGTTTAACAAAAGCCGAAAATACAGGAAAGATTGATCTAAGCAAAAAGTTGAAGATAAACCCTTAGGAGAGCCGTACTTACATCGCATATAGGGGACCGATAAGAAAGTCGATGTTACGAGATCACGAGAAAGCTAAACGTAGGAAGAAAATTTGTCTCGTCACAGATAGAAAAATACAAAAATTATACTATATCAAATCACTTGTACTTCTTTGAGCATTTCTCGAAAAACTAGAAGTAGGTTGGAGTTCAATGATTGGAATCAAAAAGTCCAGCAGCCTATAGATGGCAAGGAAAATGAGGCTATTTTGAGTGCAAGGGACGATGCAAAGTGAACTCAAACGGAAACGTTGCAAAACAAGCACAGAACGATCAAATTAGCGCCGTCAAATTGGGCTGAATAGAGACTCGAGACCGAGGTGAGCACGAGAATCCCCTAAAACTTATTCTACCAACTCGGACGACCAAAAAAAAAAAAAACTTTGACGACGCCTAACCATATTCGATATAAACTTCAAAGGTATCACGCCTAGAGCCACCTCCCGTGCGACCAAAGGCGATGTAAGTTCTGAACCATTTGAGGTGCAAGTTGGCACTAGACTTTCTCGGCAGGATTAAAAAGCACTGATTTTATCGTAGGTCCTAAAAAGCCATTGCATACATCCGAATAACTCTATACAGCAAGATGAAGTCAAATGCATGGCACATCTCTCACAATGATTTACGCTGACTTTTTTAGCAACTACTTATTACTTCATCACCTTATTGAAAAAGAAAGAAAATTTTAACCACCCCAAAAAGCTCCAATTTTCATTCAACTACGTTGCCTAAAATATTCGCAGAGCGATCAAATGAGAAACAAACTTTTTGAACTCAAAATAGGACAACCTATGAAGTGCGTGTGACCTGAACATTAATTTTTTGCTCATAACATGAATTTATTTGGTTTGAGAAACGCAGTGAAAATTAATTGCGCTTACCTCCTTGGTTCTCTTATTTAGTATGTACGAGGTTGTTAATTTGAAGAGTTATTCAGTACAGATGAACAGTACAATAAACTTGATTGTGATAACTGACGTTTCGGCTTTGTCGCCTTCTTCAGAGCCAGAGCCAGAGTCAAGTTGATATGCAAAACACTCAGACAAGCACTTCCATAACCAGAGCAGTATAGCTTACGCACCTTTTTTGTTTTATGGTCTGTGAGGTGTTACATGAACACTCCGCTCACAGTCTTGCATGGACGAGGACCGTGCGTGAGGAGCAGGGTCACGCCCAGGTTAGAAGAACGATCTGAGCAATGGACCGAAGTCACGTGTTATGACGAGGCATTCGTCTTTGCTACTCATCTTGGGGCTTTTGGCGTGGATCGAAAACGCTTCGAGTGTTTTTTCGCGCTGAGGTCTTCTTGTTCCAGGGCGAGGATAGTGACCATGACCCCAAAACCTCGAAGTGCGTATGCTCAACTTTCTGATAAAAGTGGTTCACACACTATGATACTTTAATTTCACTACTCTATTGTAAAGATTTTGATATCAAAGATAGAGAATATCATTTTTTTTCTTGCGCCAACCGTAGCAGTAGCAATAAAGTAGGTAAGTAAAGTCTGCCAACTTTGAATTTGATGTTTTGTGATTTAAACAATGTCTGGACCTATTGAACTGAGCCTGGGAAAATGAGCAGACTCATCGATAAGGTTGCCTCATGTAGAGGACAGAAATTTCAGAGGTAGAACGATACAGGGATCAAGTCCCATGAACTATCGTGTCACAATTCAAATGGAAGCATTCATTTGGGGCGATGAGTGACTCGGTTTTCTATGCATTTCATTTACTCTCATTTCACAGTGCGACGGTATATCTCGTACGATTTTTTTGCTAAATGATAGGACTTTTGATCTTTGCAAGATCGTGACGATGGTCATATGTCAGTCCTGTTGCTAGAGGCGTTCTTGACAGAGATTTCGTTAAATGATCTGTAGATCGGTTTTTGTAATACACTCAGATCTTTGAGGGCATGCGTGGCGCAATGGTAGAGGGTGATCTGCGACATGATCGACCAATTAGTGGTTGATGGTTCGGTCTATCGCTCAAGGCTCACCAAGCCTTCCATCCCAGCGGCGTTGGTGAATTGCTACCAAACGTGTGTGGTAGGATAGCAGCACTGGCCTGATACAGCGGCAAGCTGCCGTGAGTCATTGTAGGCCAAACATGCATACAATCACAACAAACGTACTGAAGGACTGAAGTCGAGTGCATGAATCATCTCTTAAGGATTGATCAACGCCGAGAATTTATTTCGTATCCTTCGTACTCTTCATTGACATTTTCCGTCCCTTTTCTACATCTTTCAGAAAACCTGTCCACCCACATTCACCACAATATTTATTATGAATAATCTATCGAATGAACTATAACTGGTTGCAAAAAGATTTATGCGACATGGACGATAAGGAAAGATGCTGCTTGTGCTGTCCAGTTGATTAGGATACAGACTAGTCATATACAACTCATGGAATGATCATACTCATACATACTATTTTCTACACGTATAGACCTAATGAAAATGACAACAAAAATTGAATAACCGTTGTAGAAGAAGAAATCAAAGGCTAGTAAGTCCTCTTCTAAGCTGATCATCACTTCTACTCAACAGAGTTTTTCCATGTCAGAACACTCAAAACCAGTTATGCTTTTGATGGCACTTCTATATCCGTACCTAACTGACAATTCAATTCACTAGACTGCGCTACCTCTTCCGAGTTTGAAATTGCGGAAGCAAATATGTGGTCGGTTTAAATTCAATAATAGAACTGTTTACCTCGGAAAATGGAGAGAAGGTCTGCCGCAATGGTTGTGGTTCCAATCATAAGGTGGACCGAGTCGAGTTGATACAACCGAAATATGGAATATCCAAATTCACAACTGCACATTTGAGAAATAGGTATGAACAGACGCGATAGGGCTGAAAAAATTGTTCACTGATGTTTATAAGCCGTGAAAAAAATGCTACTGAAAAAGCACGGTGTCAAGGGAAAATTCTTTTCGTGATTTCAGGTGCTCCGTTCTATTGCTTTGTATTGAATGTTTCTTCTCCAAACTATCCAAAAGCTATCTAGAGCAATATATCAACTTACAATTCTGCCCATTCTATTCGTAAATGGTGAAAATGAAGAATAGAGTTTTATATGATAGGGTTACTTCTGCGGATAGCTTCTACAGCCATCCGAAGAAATTCACTCAAGTGATCATCGCTAGGATCAGTAAGTGGTTGTTAGACTTTGTGTGGTTTAGGTAGTAGAACAATGTTGGGATACTAAATAGGTTTGCTTTGTTTTGTAGACAATTTTTGACTCTTTCTTCACACCCATACAAAGTGTAGCAAACTCAATTTTCAATTTTTGAAATAGCCATGTCCGTAACGTGAATGTTTGCACACCTAATTCCTCTCTTTTACAGTGAAACATACGTGCTGCATCTACCTATTACGCTTTTTCGTGACCTTATAGCTCAATAACAGTACTTATTGTACCTGCTACATTGCAGTAAAACGGTCTCTCCACGAAATTAAGTGCTGCGTTGAATTCATTGAAACCCACGCTATCGAATAATTATTAGTAGTCTAATGAAAAAGCTGTGTCCAGCGAGGTTTGGAGCACAAGTCTCTTCTTCCTCCTACAGCGCTATCAAAAGAGGTTTTCAGAAAGCAAACACATTTTTAAGTTCCTCGATACCTGTGATATCGATAGAGTGCTAGAAGTTTAAGATAGAGTTTTGTTTAGCGAAATATAAGCGGAATAAGAAAATTTTACAGCGTTACAAAAAATGTATTGAAAAACTAGCCACGTACATTTTTATCAAAAAACTAGCCACTTACATTTTTAGCAAGATTAAGCTTACGAGTGATTACTAACACTCCTATGACAAATTCTACCTAGCGAATCAGGTAGAATATTCATTTGTCGCCGTCTAACACAATGTACCCCTTTCTTTTTGACAGTGTCACCAACCACAAGTAATTGACTATAAAACAATGCACGGTGAATGGGCAGGTCTCAGAAACAGTCGAAACAGGGGATATTACATTATACGTTCTATCAGCCGGAGCAATCGATTGTTTAACACAGCGCATTGCGTGGTCATCCCACCTTACTGCAGTATAACTTATTCTTCGTCGATTCCTTTATATGGGGGGAGAGAGTCTGCCCTACAAGGGATTGCCTGAAACTAATAGCACTGAGCAACTGATAAGACTAAGAGTCCGAAACACGTTACTCACACGTTGCAAGTGCCATAACAGATCTCATAGAAGATTGAAAATATGTTATCAGATTACACTGTTTTGGGCAAGTTTTCTAAAGCATATCGTAAGAAAGGTACAAGACTTTCATTTAAAAAAAAATTTAGTCAGACAGATGACGTCCACACCTCATTCATCTGAGACTTCCTGGATGCCCACAGCTTACTGAGTCAAACACTCCCATTACCTTGTTGGAAAAAATCGCCCAGTCTACATTTCAATTTCACCGGATATCAAACAATCTCTGACACACTCATCACTTTTATAAGTCCTCTAATGAGTTGTTAAAGTGAAGAGTAACCATGCAGAGATCACATGGGCATATTTGTCTTGCTCGGTGAAGGGTTCATAAAAAGCGGTATGTTGAATGCTGTTTTGTGCTTGATGTTTGATGCATTGCAATGTAGTTTGATCATTCGTTCTGATGAAGTTATGGATGTATTCGGCCGGCTGGGTCGTGAGTCATCTGATTTTTCCAATCTTCGAAGAAGGCTAAGCCGCCGAAATGTTAGCTGTTCAAAAATTTCTATCAGGTATCCTCATAGGTTTTGGCACTAGAGCATGAAGCACCAAATTTATTGACCAAAAGTAATTAAAATTGCTTAACAACACTAATCATGCTCACTATCTTATGAGACAGGACGGGGACGATTCACTGGAGCTTGTTAGTCGGGGAGACGACCAGTGCCAACCGCTACTGTGAGCACCTGAACCGCTGCAATCGGGTTATGTCGAATCGACGCCGCCGCATTTTGATCTTGTTCAAGACAACACCAAGCTGCGTGCTGCCATATTGACAAAAAGTAAGTTGATCAAAATGGGCTTGGAGTTGCTGGATCATCTGCCGTGCAGTCCTGACTTGTCGTCTTCTGAATATCACCTCTTACGATCTTTGGGGCACTTGCTGAGCTTAGAGACGTGAATCCAAGAATGATGAGTTCCGTGAGCGCGGCATTGACTTGCTGCCTAAGAGGTGACGGGAAGTGGTCAGGCAGATGGCGCGTACCTTGAATAGAGTTGCTAACAATTATAATTACTTCTGGATGCTAAATTTGGTGTTTGCTGCCATAGTGCCGAAACTTATGAAAAGAATTAAAATTAAATTCTCATCATCCTACATCTTTACAATTTAAAATGACTATAGCAGTAAAATGCCATTTTAAAAAGGAAATAGTAGCAGCAACTGAATAACCACCAAACACCATGACGAGTCAACTAGTTTGTAACCTCTTCTATAACCTTCGCTGCGCTGAGCATAGTTGCAAAGTATGCTCAACTGGCAAAGAGGAAGCAGCATAGGTTCAGGTACGGTGTGCACGCTTTTTTCGTAGAGTGTGTGGGAATGAATAGATTGGCAAATTGCTAGACCACTTTGCGTCTCTATAAAAAAATGTGGTACTTTTCCGTTATCCCCCACCCTATAAAAGCCCTTGAGTAAAAACGTGTTTTTTGCTTTCGTAGAACGCTGTGGCAGTCACTCGATAGCTAAGATGAAGTGAATTTGGACGATATATCTTATTTCTCAAATAGCCTGTTTCACGATCGAAATAAAATTTTCTTACACATTCAAGCATTCCTCACCAGATAAAGATTTTTTGTGAACAGTCAATAATTATTAGGTAGCGCAAACCTTGGCAACTTCAACGGTGTACTTAGTTTTTGTAAAGGACTCCTTGGAACGCTGTAATGTTCAAAAGAAGATTAGATTCAACAAATTTGGATCACCTCCGATGTGCGCATCTTGTTTTGACCTCTTTGGAAGAACGCGTTTCCTGACTTGTTTTGCTCTCTGAAATCTCTGTAGTTTGGAGATACACTTTATTATCAAAATAACTGCCTTAATGCGCTTTAACAGTAATAAATAAAAGTATGTCGTAACTATTATTTGAGCCAACATGTCATGTGGTCTGTTAACTGGGCTGACTTATAGAGCCCGGTACACGTGTTTCGACCTTGACGGTCACATCAATCGGGCGGTACTCTTCGTCTTTAGCCAGTTACACTGTTTGTCAAGCGAAATAATCATAGAATACACAATGTTGACACTCGATTGCTCTTGGCCTTTAGTCAGCCCATTTAACAGACCACAAATCATGTTAGCTCAAATAATAATCACGACATATGTTGAAATTTGAGCGTGGTCTTAAGAAAACACTCGAAACAAAAGGTATGCTATACCAACGATACGAGCCAAGAGCAATCGAGTGGACAACACTGTGTGTTCTGTGGGGAATTTCGCTTGACATGCAGTGTAAAATGTTCGTCGTCGTCCACTCTTGGTATAGGGGACTGAGCGCCCCGAGAGAGTTGGCTAAAGACCGCCCGACTGACGAGACCGTCAAAGTCGAAACACGTGTATCGGGCTCTATAAGTCAGCCCATTTAACAGACAACATGACATGTTAGCTCAAATAATGATTACGACATATGTTGAAATTTGAGCGTGGTCTCAAGAAAGCACCTAAAACAAAAAATAAATAAGAGGAGTTTTCACAACGATAAAATATGATAAGGATATGACATATTTTGAGCCGATAGTCTAGTGTTATATAGGCGCCTATTCACCCTATTGGGACTTATCAGTAGCACCTTCCCTCGGTTCCGTCGATCCCTGAGGCCAAATAATCCTCCAAAGGAATCGACGGCGAGTAAAAATAGCTGCCAAGCTTGGCTGCCGGTCACCACAACGTCAGAAATACCATCACCCGACTTGGGACAATATTTTTCTTTAAGCGGCTTCGATTCCTCTAAAGAATTATTTAGCCTCAAGGGATAGACGGAACCGACGGAGGGTGCTACTGATGAGTCTCAATAGGACAAAATAGGCGCCTTTATAGCACTAGACCTATTGGCTCAAAACATATCATATCCTTACCACATTCAATCGTCTTGAGGTGGTCTGTAAAAGAGCGGTCGATAGTAGTGGTATTTCTTTCACTTAGGCATTTCTCACTAAAAAAGCATTTCCACTAGACTTTCAACAATCATTCTACAGCGCGAATCTCAACGATTTCAAAGACGTAATTGGTTTTGGAATTACTATTTAGAGCGTAATTGGTTTTGGAATCACTATTTAGAGGCGTTGAACAATCCCTGATGGATGAGCCATGCAGTCGTATTCAATTTTCAACTTCGTTTGAAGTGATTGAATGCATATCTGCCCTTTACAATCACTCGCGGTGGCCTCCCGGTGAATTGAGTCAGTGCAGCTTAACCTCTCAAACAAGTCAGACCAGCCTTGTGTCATTTTACCGACCCCGGAATAATGGATGGCTTGGTGAACCATGAGCGCGAGATCGGACCACTGACCTCGTGTGCGACACAGGGCATCTCTAACCACTGCGCCCCATGCGCCCGTTTAGAGCGCTGTAGCAGTGTAAAATAGATTGCTTTTCTCACATAATCGATCTTGCAAAAAGCACAGGGACTCAAGGTCACTGTTGCGAAATTTCACCCTTGAGAGTGCGAAACCCAATCTTCTTTTGACTGTGACAACGCTCTAAGGAGTCCATTCCAGAAACAAGTACACCTTTGGAATTGCGCTATCGAATGATCATCGATTATTCACAGAAAAACTTTATCCAGCAAGAAACATTTGAATGTGGGACAAAGTTTTATCCCAACTGTTACAGAGAAAATAAGCCATCCGAGAAATAAAGTACACCGTTGAAATTCACTTGATGCTGCATAATTGATAAATGCAAATGCTAAATACTGCATCATTAAATGAATTCATTCAATTGAAAAAAATAATCACGTTTTTAGTTCAGCAATTATAACCTTTTGGGCTCTACACATTTGCGAAGTCAATTGCGAACATTTTCACGATGCTTACATACGCACCCACCATAATTTCGTCCCCAGCGAGTGTCATCGCCGCTTTAAGCGCATCTACGATAGTGTAGGGAGTAGACGAGATATTTTCCTCCTGTATAGACCACACGGAGTAATTCAATAGGTTGAGAATCAATGAGTTTGACGACCAAATGTTTTTGCCCCAAAAGCCTGGAAACAGCTCTTGACAGATGGCAATGTTGAGCGGACCGAATGCGCAACAGCCAGTCCTGCTGAAGCGTAAATCCGTCGCGGGCCAAAGTGTCGAGTACTCCACGGCTCCATTACTCCCGTAAAACTTGCTACTAATAGCTGGCAACGTTAATTTTGACGTTTCTGATGATGAAGACCAAAGCGTCTTTCCAGTGGCGTACATGCCCGAAAAATGATGAAGCCATGAAGCCCATAGTTTTTGCTACTGCGGACTTCTGGTGGCTTTTCTTGAGAAGTTGAAGTCGACTCTGGCGATTACGGAGTGTTGACGATTCTCCTTGTAGTATTGGAAGTAGCCGACCAAAGGCGTTCCTAGACGTTCAGGTGATTGATTACAAGAGAATATCAGGGAGGGATTCGACCTGCGCATCGTTTACAGCCTTGCTTCCTTATACACTGCATCACTGACTACTGCACTGCCCTGCTTCTAATTAATAATGAACAATTATAAAACGCTTGTTGCCTATGGAATAAAGCAGAGTTTGTTCATAGATTGCAGTTAGATATGCCTGTGTGAAAATGATTACGCAACGGAGATTTTTCAACGCTCTCTTCCAAACTCACTCGTAATAGTAATGAGTGCGGCAAGCCATGATTGTATTCATGACTAATCGAAACTTTTAAGGACAGTATTCTCTAATAAACCTTTGCAGTTGTCACATTAGCTTCAAGGGCAAAAATATTGCTAAACTGATATAATTGAGCACTAAATTCTCTGTAATTCGCATATGATAAGCTAATCTTCCTTACCAGCAAAATCTTGAACGTTGAGCAATACAAAAACGAAAAGAATGAGTAGAAATCAATTCAATTCCATTCATCTAGAAGTTTTTCATGATTTTCTTAGGTCCAACACACTCAATTTTACAATTTCAAGTTGAGATATGCAGCGATTCGTAACTGCATCAGTTTCGAAAAACTATCGTGCCATGTTATAGGTGCACCTATCTTCTTCATAAATCAAATAAAATTCATTTAGTCTTATGACATTAACCGTATATCGGTCGTACTAGAGGAGGAATCAGTTTTCGTTTGGATAAACACTAATTCAATCAGCTTTCTCAAGAAATGCGACAAATGTTAATTTTGGATAAATCAGTATCTTCTTCTGTTTAGCCGCTGCGAGGTGATATTGATATTATTTATTGAATATTAGCGAAGCATATAACAATACAGTTATTAATGCAGCACGAATATTACAACAATCGTGGTGGCTTACGTTTCGGCAATGTTCGCCATCTTCAGAGCTTGGAAAGGTCAAACTGATTCGCAAATTATTAAATCAAAGACCTTCATAACCCTAGCAAAAACGTAAGAGACAAATTTTTATGTCGCATAGGAAAAACTTCATTTCAGAAACACTCACCGCTTAGATGTTTTAGGTCTTTCAATTAGTCATTGAAGACCTGCCACTTGGAGTCCGTGCTAATGTGAGACTGTGCCTGGCTCAGGTCCGGAATATTAACCTGTGGTATGGTGCTAGGTCACGCGTTATTACGAGGCATTTCTCTTTGAAGTCCATTTTTGTGCCTTTGCTATATATCCAAAAGGCTTCCAAACTTTTACGCGTAGATGTTTTGAATTTCTGTGCAAGGACTGTGAATTTAACGTCAAAATCTGCTCCTTTATGCTTCTGTTCCTTATGCGTCCTTAGTGGGGTTTTTGGATCGGAATTACGTTTCCCAGCTAGGTGCTCTTTTACGCGGATGCAGAGTGGTCTACCCGTTTCGCCAATATATTCATCTCAGCATGCCTCGCAAGAGATCAGGTAAATTGTACCCGACCTCATGCAGTCGCCGTCTCTGCCGTTTGGGCAAACTTTGCAGTCGTTGGTTTCGCAGTGACGATCATACAGTCGGTTGCGAACTAATTGGCATTTTAGTGTTTTTGGTGGTATCTCGACTACTGCTACCGAATTATCTAAACCTGCTCTTTTTAAGCAGCGTTTAATGGCTGCACTCTGGAACTTTATCCTCGCTAGCCTTCCATGTAAGGGCGCCAGATTTCCTCTAAACTTAACCCGAGAAGCTCCTGTCGTGTCGTAACCATTAGAGATGGCTATCTTTCGCTCCAAGCTCAGGGACTCTACCTTGTGTTCTTTTCCTGTGCACACATTAGCAGCTGTGCGAAACATGTTTTTTACAAGTGCGCATTTTGTGTGCGAGGGATGAGCAGATAGATAGTGAATCAGGATGTTTTTGTTGCTTGGTTTACGATACCACTTTTTGTTGTAGGAGTTTCTAGAGAGGCTAACTTGAACGTTTAGAAATGAGAGTCAATTTGTCTTAGGTTTCTCACGGGTGAACGTTATGTACTCTGACTGGCTATTTAACAACTCAGAATATTTGTCCATCTCCTCTTGCGTTGAGCAGACGACAAAACAATCATCTATATACCTACAGTAGAGTAACGGCAGGAGATCGAATATTGGTGCCTCTACTTTAGACATAAATGCGATAGCAAGGGTCGGAGCTAGTCGTTGACTCATTCCCAGCCCTCTGATCTGCGCAAAATAATTCGCAGACCATCTAAAAAATGAGCAGCTTAGGCACTCTTTCAAGAGAGCCATGACCTGCCGAATGGAGAAGCCATACATGTTCGTAGTTCGTTCATGCTCCGTTAGAAGCTCGCATATGGCTTGCATTGCGGACTCATTCGACACGTTTGTATAAAGAGCGGTTAAGTCGAACGATTCCATTACGTACGCGTTGTTGGGAAACGCGTTACGTAGACGATTCAAGAACATTTGGGTATTGGTAAGATGGGCTGAAATGTGTTTCAGTAGTTGGACTAGTATTGAGTTTGAAAACCATGTTATTCTATCCGTTGGCCCGTCTAAACAGCTGATAATGGGTCTAACTTTTAATTTTGATGGATCAGTCGACACAAGATCATCAGTACATACCAACTTATGAGTCTTAATAAGTAAGTACAAGACGGGGCATGATGGTGGACTAAGTTTTAGTTGAGAAATAGCGGAATATTACAAACCAGCCGAACTTGCTATCTTTACCCATTCACTATTCAACTTTCGATATTGTTTTTGAAATTCCTTATTGGATGATGGACGATAGAGTGTAGCGTACTCTAAGTGTTTTTTCGTTATCTCAACATCCAACTTATGGGGAATTACCACAAACTCTCCTCCCTTATCACTAACTGATAGTCGAATGGTTTTAAACCTTATTAGCTCCCGGAACTGTCTTATACCGTTTTTCCGTGTTGATGTTAGGTTGGAGCTAAACTTTTTCGCGCAATAGTGATTGAGCATTCTAAGAGTTTCGTCCGAAAATATGCGAAAATTGATATTCAATTCATTATCAGGGCCTTGTTCTCTAAAAAACGCTCGAGGAAAAGGCGGTGTTGGCAATGCACTAGTGGATAGTATATCTCAAGAATCTGCGAATTTTGTCACCATGATCCGTACCGTGCTAGCAAAACTCAGCAGCTTTGTCAAGCGTATCCGTTTTCAATAGTCATCTGCCTCATATCCACTACGTCTTCGCAGCTGCTTCACTACACCTAGCAGATGTAGGGAGCGAATGATTGTTATACATCTTTTCGTCAATCTCTTATGATCCGAGCTCAAACATTGACATTTCAGTAAATCGTCTCTAGTTGTCTATACATAAATGTATAGAAAATTCAGTGCCATAATGAATTCCATCTGCTGTCAATCAGTATCGTATGATGACCAGATTCAAGTTGATAGCCAGATAGTGATTCTTCCAAAAAGATTTTGTGAAGTGTGATCGTCTTGTGATGTCATCGTTATAGAAATGCATAGCAACAATTCACTACTGTTTCTTATCAGGCACATTCAACTACCAGAAAAAGTGAATAGCCGTGTTTTTTGGTGACTTTTTTTTTCAATTTTACTGTCGCTGTTCTCCGTTTTTTTTCTCATTTGTGGTTCCACTTCTTCTGAAGAAAACATTGAAAAGTATGTCTGGAAAAGCAAAGTGCTGAGTAATTGTGGACACCCCCACGACTTAGGAAATTCTGGCGATACACTGTGATAGGTTGATCGCCTACAAAAGATGCTGTGAAAGGAAATATCATTTCCTGTCTCAATGAGTAACTCAAATTCAATCGTCACAGTGTTATTAGTTGCTTTCACAGCTAATTCTGTGGCAGTGGAAGCGACGTCGACGTCGACTCCACTGCAGGTATAACAACTGAAGCCAAAAAGGCTGAAACTACAACAATTCTATCAGCAGCTACAACATCTGGAACCGAAAAGCCTGGAACCACAACAAGTAAGATAAGCAGTAGTTACCTAAATCTCAAGGCCAAACTACGAAACGCTGAGGTTGTTACCATGTTTAACAATTTCAGGAAAGTAAAATTAACTAGAATCAAGGATCAAATGTTGATGCTTGATTAAGCGTTGAAGTGTAGTGAGAAATACTGCTTGTATTTACCAAAAATAATATGAAAAACAGAAATGATATTTAGCTGCTCTAGAAAAGTGGGAGAAGTTATTCGTAAATAGCAATACTATATGAATTTTTTAGCTGGCAGCCCTTGTGAAGACAATCCGGTTGCGCAGTGTACGAAGCTCAAGAACCATTGCGATGAGTCCCATTACTACGATCTTCTGAACAAATATAACTAGACAATATCAGACGCCTGTACTGTCCATGAAAGTGAGTGTTTACACGTATTGTCGCCGAACATGTGGTAGGAACGGCGGAACGACAGTCATTGCATGTTTTGACCTTCAAATTAGTAGTGTTCTCTTTCTACATGACGGCGTTCTCATCAGCAAAATACTTCAACTAAAATTTTATCTTTCTCGTTTTCTTCCTCTATTTGGCTCCTGAAGTTTTTTCTTAACGAGCTGGGACCAAGTTCTTAGCACGCTCTGCAATACACTCATATCCAATGTTCAATCTCACACGAGTTAAATAAGTCGGAAAATGAGTAGAAATTTCGCTAGGAGAATTCCTTAAATATTGAAAACGCCTTGTTAAAGCATTTCTGGGGAGTGCGGATACCGCGTAACTACTGCACAATTTTCATACTGGTGAAATCATTGAGCTGTACTTAAATCCCGCAAAAGATGTATTATATGTTAATAAATCTTAACCCGTTTCGGAATACACTATTTTGTCATTTCTGGTGCTATCTGAGTGTGAATTTCGTTTGAATTCATTGCAGAATGCTGCACAATGGCTAGAACACGCTAAAAACTAATGCCATATAACGGGTTGTTATTGTTATGTGAAATTTATATCGAAGTTATACAAAGGATTGTTATTGTCATGCGGATTGTTATGTGGAAATGTCGAGGCATTTTCTAAAGTGTAGGATAAAAGCATGAGCAATGGAGAGAGTATATATGGGCTTGCTCTGACACGTAGACTACTTTCAAGTGTGCTCTCTCTTTCCGTTTACTGGCACGGATCAGAATACGCCTTTCTGGCCTATCTTTATTTCTAGTCGTACCCAGATGTGTATATCATTGTCCAAGGATTATATTCTGCACCTTGACTTTCCAGGACCCTTCAGGTTTTGAATATCACTGGCTTTGATGACAGAAAATAGCAAGTATACTTTGTTAATTGGAACGGTAAAATTAACGAGAGAGTCTTCTGAGAGAAGCACAGTGCTCTTTGCATCCTTCAATCAAACGCAGGACTTAGTCAAATATTAATGCCGTTACAGGTGATTCAATGAGATAAGTTTCCTGTCACAAAATTACGACTTAAAATAGGGATATTGATGAATTGCAGTCAACGCAGTGACAAGAGCATACCGATCTTTCCAACGTCTTTCAGTATTTCAGCTGTGAATGGACGATTATGTAGCAATAAATGAATGAGCGTATTCGTTTTCAAAAAACGGCCAGATCTAACTCTCATTTGTCGGCATAGTAGTCTCATTTCTAACAAATCTCAGATTTTCTTTGCCAGTATCGCTTAAACAAACAGCTATAGAAAGCAATTTTTTCAACAGCATTATTCGACTTGAGGAAGAAAGCACCGGCCTATACCTAATTGTCAAAGTGAGGAATCATTTCGCAACTCTTCCATATCACCAATGATTAGTTTGAACTTATTACACTTACGAATAAATCTCGCATTCCATTTATTTCAACATAAAAAGTGTTGAGAGCAATGAAATGCGGATCGTGTCGCTTTTTGATGACTTAAATTCAGTTTCAATTGTTTTTTTCGAACGCTAGATTAGTAACATTGTACCCATTCAAGACAAATGAAAGAAAATTAGTTTGTTTTTCTGCCAGTTATTTCATAGCGCATCCATTTGTTGTATGGAAATGCTCATGTAAACAGAAACGAGATTGAAACGACGAGAAAACTCTACATGTTATGTATAGTACACACGAAATGCGGTCAGATTCAACATTATATCTCTTCACTTAGACACATATACGGCATTTCCTCAAGTGACCAAGCAAATCTAGTTTTATTTCTTTTACGATGTCTTTCAGTCACTATAGCAATAAATGCTCGGAAAAAAACCACCCTCATTGGGAACTTTCTCAAAAGCAATCTCATGAACTCTCCAGATAGCATTAGGAGAGCGTGCTCACGGTTTTTACCACAAACAAAAACTCGAAAGTTCTACAAGGTTGTAGGGTTGTTTGGTGCTCTGAGACCGGGATTCTGCGAGGAGAAGAACGACTATTGTGATTAACGATCATGCAATGAATAATATCACATTTGATCGTACGAAGCCTTAGAAGTCTTTCTAACGTCGAAGAAAAATGATGAGAAAACTTTCTCTCTGACAAAGTTAATGGTTACAAAGCAAAGCAAACAGAAATCCACTGATCTACCCAGATTCGGAGAAGTTAGATTAGAATCAAAGAATAAGTAGGTAGGAATTTCAACATTTATCTGTGTGCACAATGATTACGAAATCACTTGCACTGAAGGCGACGACATGGTTACGAGAGAATTCTTTTACCACCACTAGTGCATTTTAGTACTGAGATCGTTGAACACCTCAATAAAACGATAAGGTAGACTGAATACTAATTTAGGCAATGACTTCGCGGACGGAACAACTCACATACTCCCATGTCAGTGTCAACACATGAAATAAATAGCATATACTTATGTGTTACTGCCCAACAGTTTAGTGTCATCATGGCGAAGAGGTGTTTCTAGGCGCTGAATTGTGAAATAAAGCGAGGGATTTGTCCCCTAAATAGGATCTTCCGAGCTGGGAAAGAGTCCGACTTTTTTACGTGGAAAGCTCAGCTAACAGTAAGCTGTATTAGAAATGACCGTCACCTTGAAAGCTACTAGTTGAAAAACGGTAATCGCTTTCTGATCTACATGAGCCGGCGACTGCATGTGGTATCATGGTGTGGTAACGTTCTGAGGAAGGCTTTATCTAGGCCGATTTCGAATCATTAGGAATAAAAACAGTTATATCAGCAAGGAATTCCTGCCTCAGTACCCAGCACTCTAAGTGTTCCCGTCTACGCCATTGGGTGATGAGAAGATCACTGATAGGCGATCAAATCTCGGATTTAACGGGACGTCGCTGGTGAAGAACAAAAAAAAAACGCCCAAGACTTTTTACGGAGACTACTTATTGCTTTGTGCCTATAACACCAAAACAATCCCCTCAGACGCCGACCTTCACGCACTTCTAGAGGTTGCTGATCAAATCAAAATTCATGTGATTGACGAAAAGAAGGAAGACCGACATAAAACAAATAGATGGTGGAACTCTTGTTATTCGTGGATCATTCGTGTTATACGTGAAATTACCGTCAAAAAATGTCCGAAGCGTCGCTTTTGTTGTCTAACCATACATCTCCCCATCATCACTCCGCACAAAGTTCTATCACCGCGCCTGGGTACTCGTATGTGTGTGGTGCTTAACATCGTCACTTCTATCGTCTAGCAACCATGTGTAGAGATCGTGGAATTTGCGTCTAGAGTTTGGCTACTCTGAGGAATGCTGGCTGATGCCTGTCTTAGTTGTTATGGATTGAAAGACATTCGTAAGGAATACCTATTTTTGATTCCCATATACCGCTATGAAGTGGCGATCATTAGTCTTTAGAAATCAGAGAGTAGTTATAAAATTTCAGCGACATCTATGTTTTTCTCGTTTGTGTTGCTTTAAATTATTATCTCTCTATATCAATAAAAGCTGTCCTCTATTACCCCCAACGTGTTTAGCGCAGTGGAGGGAATTTAGCGCAAAATGTTATTTATGGATGCTCTTTGGTCTTGCTGGGTCAATGTAGAGAATTTACCTTTGAATTAAGAAGATTTCACAAAAAACAGCATTAGAAAACTTTTAGCAGCATTCGCGTGGTCTTGCATCGGATCTTCGATTTTCTGTCAGCCATAATATGATATGGGTTTATTGAAAACAAATTTGTTTCATGTCGGTTGCTTATTTCACTCGATGACAGTTTCTTGATCCTTCGAAATTATAGTATTTCTACTGCTTTTTTCGCAGTGTTATGATGTTACTTATATAATCAAGAGAATTCAGTGATGAGCAAAAACACGGCCTCAGGCGGGAATCGAACCCACGTTTCATCCTATCCGGGGACGCGTGCTCTACCACTACGCCACTGAGGCCCTTTTCCCCGACCACTCATTCTTCTCTTAGTTTCTTGATCATTTCCTACCTGAATGGAATATTTAGACAGAGAATGTTGTGTTTGGATTCAAAAGTATGAAACGATACTGACATCGAGTTAATTCCACCATGTTCAAAACGATGTGATCGATGTTCGTTTGCATTCAATCACCTCAAGTTCAAAGGTGAAGACAAATGCATGGCGCGTCCCTCAGGGATTGATCAATGCCGAGAGCTTTATTCTTTATATCCTTTACTGTTTCTTTAGTTTTTTTTTTTCCTCGACAAGTGTTGCTTCGATAAAATACTGTGATATGTTGGAGAATGTTTTGGTAGCTTGGATAAACACAGGAACACTGCCGTCTTACCATCGTTCGCCATTGAAATGAAATAGGTTACCGCGGAAAGATGTCTCGATGGACACCATGCATTGACCGACTACCTCACATTGCAAAGTCGTCAGACCACATTTCGAAGAACTCGGCTGGACTATGCTACCACAATTACGGTGAAAGCCCTGATATTGTTCCATCGGATTAGCATCTTTTCCAAGCTCTGAAGCAGCTTCTGCGGGAAAAGAAATTCAAAAACCACAGCCAGCTCAAAAGTGACCTCATCAACTTCTTTGCACGCCGTCCTCATTCTTTCTGGAAGAAAAGAGTTTAATCTTTTTCCAGTAAAAGGTTGCGCATCATTGATCATGATAGTAATTAAGGTGCTAGTTGACTAATTTCTTAAATAGGTAAGAAGTGAACCAAAAAAAGTGTTAGAATGCGAAAAAAATCATGAGTCAACCCGTTATTTCCTGAAGAGCCTTCTCTGATCTGACCTCCGAAGATTTAATCAAACATTTGGGCTGACATGAGCCTAGTCACATGCATTATTTGGCAGAAATCGCGGCATCTCTGTTTCCAGTGTCGCATAATTCTATGCGATGGTGCATAGGTAACTTTTCATTCATGCTATGCAGGTGTCCGTTAAACTATCGAATAGAATCCAGAGATATGCAAGCAAATTCAGAATTCAGTCCGTTATATATACAAGAAAAAGGCGAAGAACTGCTGACTAGTGTTTTTTAACGGTATAATGATCTGCTTCAGTTCAGTAGAATCGTCCAGCCGGTTTTTCTGAATTTGTAGTGAGTAATTCATGTGACACCCTCTTATGGTCAACACCCGCCACATCATCTGTGTTCGATAAGAAATCGACTAGCCTTGAAAACTGCAAGAGAACGAGTTCTGTGTTGGAATGAGAGGTCGCAAAATTACTCATAAAGTCATTATCGCCCTCTCCGGAAATTCCAAAGAGCTCAACCTTGTCAACTATGCCTTAAATTCTCTAAAATGAGCACTCAGATTCTATCAGTGGTTTTTGTTTCTACAGCTTTTTAACACTTCATTGCAATAGATGCGATAAAACCTAAAGAATCTCTTGCAAGGGAGAGTACAGAATATTTCAAACGACTACACTCTTATTTGTAATTTTGGAAATTTTTCCTGAGAGAAGAGGGAGCTCTTCATTGAAATCGCCAATTTACAAGATCAGATGTTTTCATCTTTGTTCCTACTCACCAAGTTCCACTGTGGATATGAGTAGGACCTATGAAAGCAAGCACATTCATTGGCATCAGTTTTAGAGCACCCAAAACGTGAATGCCTGGAGATGGGATTTTGTCACTTCGTGATAGGCGAATGAGTGAATTTTTAGCTGAAACTTCAGATCGATGCTGCTGTAAGATCAATTCCAGCTACTGTTCCAAACCTTATAACATTATTTATTTCGCGGCAGAAATTCAGCCTGGAAAATATATATGGGGATTTCTCAGTTACTTTTCAAATAAAGTAATAAGCACAACTTCATGACATTGTGCATTTCAATATACAACACCCATGTGGTTGCTAATTTATTGATAGTGTACTGCCACAATGAACTTCGATTAGATGAAGATGTTTGTCTCAATAATATCACAGTTCACTTTCATTTTTCAGTTGACAGTGACCGTTACCGAGTACAAATGCGCACCGAACGGACCCGATCTTAACATTCGAAGCGCTCTGTCCACAACATTTTGCCACATCGACCTCGACCAATTAACCATGATGATGTTCGAAGTCAACATAAAAATTTTTCTTTCTAAAACGAACTTGTACAAATAAGAAAGCCGTCCATACCGTGAGAGTTCCTGAGAGGGACAAGTGTTTGCCGTCGACACCCGTTCCAACCTCCTGACATTTCATTTTCGGATTACCCGGCTTTGCAGGGCACATTCCCGTTACCGTACTACCGACGATAATACAACTCATTACGTTCATATCCTCTGCAAGACCATAAGTTCAAGGAACACCTTATTCTAAAACATTAGAAAGAAAAAGTCAAAACAATGTTGAACACTACTTTTCTTTAACTCTTCACTACTTACAAAACTTCACCTATTAACCCACTGAATAATATATGTGTAACATTTGAAAAGATACTCTCAATTTGGAAGATTTTAATGTTATGGCTCTATGATAGTTTTCCTCGAACTCTGAGATATTTAATAATAAATTTACAGAAAATATCTTTGTTTGCAAGAAAAAAAAATTACAGCTCTGCTTTTTGAATGCCCCTCATAGTTCGGATTAAAATCTGCTAAATGGATGTTAACTATTGGAGACTTACGCGGAAGCTCTGGTGGAAGAAATTTCTTACATAGCAATAATTCGTAAGTGGTATTAACTTGAATTTGATCCAGAATGCTGGAGATCACAAAATCAGGCAAGAGTGCTCTCCGACCTTCAATTTCGAGAACATCGATGACCTAAAAAGTGAATCCACTTCACTATTTCGAAGAGTGGATTGAAAGTATTTTCATTTGGCATAACTGAAGCTTTGCAAATGAAGTAAGCCCCAGGAGACTGAAGGTTTCTGAAAAAATGTGGCTCATCTCTTACGTCTTTTCAGAATTCACGAGAAGGAATGAAACGCCTTAGTCGTAGACTTACTGTTTGCATTGCAAAACGTTGTACAAATGCCTGAACAGCATCCTTGCTAGTTGCAATACCAGGGATTTGGGTAGGGATTAGGTTGTTATCTGTGTAAACCGCGATAACAGGTAAGTTGCTGGGCCCGCTAGCAGTGAAGGTCCTAATGCTTGCTGCAACAAAATTCCATAATTTTTGTAGCGAATGGTTGTAAATTAAATTATCAAGTACTTCGAAAACCTGCTCTCCTCGTCATTACTATTCAGTAACACTTTCTTTTATAATTCAGTCAATATCACCTGGATATAAAATAAACTTTATTCGGCCGATAATTCGACGTTTTTGTTCTTCAGAGCCGATAATTCGAATCGATTTTCCACAATTATTCGTTTTCGTTGCTGTTCAAGTCGACTATTTTTCGTTGGAGCACCGCCCGTATGGAAAAACTCACTGGGCAATGTTCATTGATATAGGATTGTTCTGATAGATATTATTTCTCAATCGACTGCTTTAGAAATCTTGTTCGAGAACAACGATCTATTCTGAGAGACTGTTTCGAGCCTTTTTAAGGTTTGGCATGGATTTGGTAAATGTACATTTCGGCAATGTTTCAGAATATTTCAATGCTCTCAAG
Organism: Parelaphostrongylus tenuis; assembly: GCA_019055375.1. Lineage (NCBI taxonomy): Eukaryota > Metazoa > Nematoda > Chromadorea > Rhabditida > Metastrongylidae > Parelaphostrongylus > Parelaphostrongylus tenuis. The sequence goes on along the minus strand of JAHQIW010000581.1, from coordinate 58,910 downwards.
TGACATTTTTAAACAGCAGATTGAAGATGAATATCTATATAACCGATGACAACCGCATGCCATCAATTTTTGAAAAGGGTCAGACAACATTTCACGTTGTCAAGTCGTGACACGTTGTCATATAAACCACTATCAACCTATAACTAACGGTGGCAACTTGTATGGCAGTCATTATGTATGCGATAACATTGCTAGAAGAATTTCTTTATTCGAGCGATGCTCCTTTGAAGAAAAGTCAACGTGCACAACAACAAAGACGAAGACCACAACGAGGGCAAACGACAGTGACAATCGAATCTAATCATAGGCCCCGCGAAGACGAAGACTCCATAACGAGCCCATTAAAGTTCATTTATAAACTCCTCATACTAGCTAAATCATAGAAGTCACTGCACTGAAAAAACTTTGAAGTTTCATCTTTCTTCTCATATAGAACTTCTTATATAGAATTAAAAACCCTAATCATAGGTAGTGCTGATTGCGACAACAGTTAAGCAATGATGGAGTGCGATGCATGCTTATTCTGATTACATTTTTAACCATCTAAGAATGGGAATATTTGTAGCTCCGTAACAATTCCTATCCATTACTTTGACCTCCAGGAATCACTCCACATCCAAACACGGTTGAGATTGAGACTAGCAACAAAAGCATAGATGGACCGCTCGAAGGTCCTGCCTTGTTTGTAAGAATAATCATCTTCCTAGAATAGAATAAGTATTATAGACTCAGTTAAGACTAACGTTTACATCTTTTGTGTCAGATCATCCACGAGATAACAACAGATTTAGCACTCGGCACCTATACGAGGGTGATGTCGCCTTGGCTGATCTTTGGTTTGTTTTGGTTGTTTCAAATGCTTCATAGGATCTTAAACTCGCTTAATTCGGAACAAAATCTTCAAAAACGTATTTTGTGACAGACTGTGCTAATGCGATGCTCAAAAAGCCAGTTATCCAGGTGAGAAAATCTCTGTCGAATCTCGAATGAAAATGGACTGCGAGCGAGCGACAAGTTAAAGAAAAATTCCAGTGAATGCGCCAATTTGCAAGTTGAACGGCTCCTATTCGGCTCCCGCCTTCTTATTGCTGATGCTGCGACAATCGACAAAGCGCCTGAATCACAACTGCAATTCTGAGAAAAAGTCTTCCAAAGAAGATATCGATTGATAAAAACGAAGCACAATTCTCATTGCAAAACTTTTTCGGTAACAAATTTCTAAGCAAAAAGTGCGCTTGTAAAACTTTGATGTTCTCATTAGCTATCACATTCAGCACGCTCATAAATTATACTTAACGGAGTTGCAAACTGATATCTAATTTGACCACATCAAAACAAAACATTTAAACAAAACATTTAAGTTGCATGGTTAAAAAATAGGCGTGTAATTAGATGTTACCAAAAATCCACCAATATGAGGATGTTAACGGAAAATCATGTCAGGATTGGATCTTAGAATAAGCACCTGCATGAAGGCATCAAATGCTGCAGTGAGATAGGAAAATAATTTACTTCTTTGAAATAGCTAACGTGTTAAAAAGGGGAAATCACAGTGGACGATGTTTGAGAACGCAGGCCATGTAATGCTATGAAGACGCTACTTTGCTCATCTTTTCAAACGTTTCAGGTATCTCATCAAGGCTGATGTTTACCGAACGCCGTCAGTTTTTCGCCATTTCAGCACGGTGTCCAGACAAACAAAATATATTGTTGTACATTTCATATAATGAAATCTCACTCCATCTGGGTGGCGGTAACAAACGCTTTAGTGGTCTATTATTTTTCACTATTTTTTAGATCAATTGAGAAGTTTGAAGTCTTTTCACTATACTAAGTGATCAATACGACTCAGTAAGTAACCGAGGTTCCGAAGACCTGAAAATGTCTACACACAATAACGCTTCAAAGCAGATATGCTGTGTTACAAGAAAATAAGCAACAGAATTCAGCAGTTCCGATATTTTCGAAACTGGAAGATAGTATTAATTGTCCTCCAGCCTAGTGAATTGCTGCGAACCATAAGGTGGCTTAGATTCTGAATTTTGAAGCTACTGACCGCTGCATCTCTATCAAATCCGGAAATGTTTTGACAAATTGTTCGCTCTTCGTGGAAGTCTCATCTCAATAGTGATTAACATAGTGTTCAAAGCAGAGTGTTCCACTCATTACTAAAGTGTTAACGAGAAGTCTCCGACATGGAATGTATTAGCTTTTGTCTCCACTATTTTAGTAATATCATAACGTTCGTTTGAAGTGCTTTCTTAAGACCTCGCTCAAATTTCAGAACTTCTGATTATTACTTTTGAGCCTACATGCCGCGTGCTTTTTGTGGGCACTTATAAAGCCCAGTATATGCTTTGGCTTTGGCAGCTTCGTCAGTTGGGTAGTACCCTTCGTCTTAGCTAACACTTTCAGGGTAATCCAACCCCTTCACATAGAGGAGGTAACGACGTACAATTTACACGTGCCCTCAACGCTCAAATTTCAATACACTTGATAATTATTTATTGAGTCATGAATGTGGTCTGTCATGGGCACTTACACAGCTCAATACATAACAGAGCACATGCATCGTTCAAAAATTAGTTATCAGGCAAATTGAAATTTGTGCGTAGTTTTAAGGAAACATTCTTAGCGAACGGTGTGACATTTTATAAATACCAGCCAAGAGCAATCGAGTGTACGCTGCCCATCTAGTGATTTATTTCACTTGACAGCACGTGTAAACAGTACGTCTGCGCCTTCTTTATGTTAAGAGTTTGATTTATACTTCATGTTAGGGGTTGGATTCCACCAAGAGGACTGGCTAAGACGAAACGCACAGTCCAACCGACGAGGCCGCCAAGGCCGAAACACGTGTATTGGGCTGTATATGTGCGCATAACAGACCACATGTATGGTTCAAAAAATAATTATTAGGAATATTTTGCATATGACAAATCAGAAGCGCCGTCAGCGCTGTATAATTATATGTTCTGTTTATGAGTTATTGAAAGCAATGACTGAAGCTGATTAAGCAAATGCGTTTACGCCGTTTCGTGTTTTATCATTTCTGCGTGTTTTTGGTTGAATTGCAAAACAGGGAACAGTTTCACTATAGTCTTCTCCCTGTAATCTCAGTAAGATTCTGCCCTAAGTCAGCGAATTTCAAGGCGTTATTTCGTGTAGGAGGCCATCACCCTGTATGATCTGCCATCTTGCTGATTGTCCAATGGCTCTTGTGGTCTTGATTGAAAGTGGAGTCTTCCATATCCCCCTATTACGTCAAACAGCCTCAGTACGTCCTCTTAATTGTAGGGATTGGTTGAGAATCGTCTTCTTCTCATAGGTTTTTTTATGAAGAAATTAAACCATATCAGGTGACTTTCCTATTGTGTATTTGACATTTTGAGGCATCCGCCCGACTGACGGCTCTCGCCCATAGGCTGCCATCAGCCTGCATTACTCTTCCAACTTACATATATCAGTTACATGTATCTGACATCTTGCGATGCAAAACTGCGCACTTGGTTTCCGATCATTGCCTCACTCAGAACCTCGGATCTGTTCTCCCATTTGAGAGGGACGGAACACTCGTTGCATTGATCTTTTGTCTTCGCGTTTCATAACTCCAAATGATCTCACATACTGCTTACTTAACGAGTGGTTTCTTGAAAAATTTGTAGAGGCAACGGTAATCGCTGGTCGAAAGTTGGGTATGAAATTGGATGTTCCTTGTTATTTTTCAACAACGTCAATGTTCTCAAACGCTCTCCAAGTGGCTTATTTCCTCTTGCTCAGCACTAAATCTTTGTTGTTCATCATATTGACTTTGCAAAGTGGGCACACTTATTTGAACCTTTCGGCGATATTGATTTTGTTTAAGATGAGCAGGCATTCAAGACCAACGTTCTTTATAAACATCATCTTGTGAAACTTGATCGGAAACCTATCCTTCCAGAAATGTTTTCGAAATCAGTCAACATTGGTTCAGCTTGGCCGATATGAAGTCAGTGGGAAAGTAACTGCGGTTCAGAATCGGAAATTTCTAATCATTATAACTAGGCTCAGACACATCTTTATCAATGAAAATAGGAATCATTGCTACTAACACATATTGAGAAGTAAATTTGTTGATTTCTGTTGCATTTGAATTGATGCTTCGGAATTCGGCGAACTCTTGGAAAGGACTTTCAACATTCTGTTAGTTGGGTGAGCGTTTTCTCTGTAATAAGATGTCGAGATGCTTGAGGAGATGGTAATTGTGGGCTATGAAGTGTATCTCATCCTTTATAGTCGCAGCACCTCATGCTCACCGATTAACACTTATTGAAGCATTTCAACTTCCTGCACAAAAAGAGAAGACGCTTTCACAACCTACAACATGCAAGAAACCTTTTCAAAAGCTCATAATATTTCATGGCACCTGGCTACGTCTTGCCTCTAACTTCCGCTTCAAAAGTAAGGTAACCTCATCATTGTGCCCCTTTTACACTTCAGTGGTACCTTGATTCTTTACGGGATGTGATCATTGTCCTCTATGCGCGAAGATTCGATTCAGTCAGAAGCTGACAAGAACTGTTGTCATTGTTCAAGGGACGCAAAACAAGTCGTGTACGACAGGGACGTCTTCTATAAAACCCTCTTCTCTTATGACGGATAGATACAGGAAGGCCCGATAAAAGACTAAAGGTGTTTGTCGATGGTTTAGAACCAGCGCCGAACTACCATCAGTTTCCCAAAGAAAAAGTTCAGATCACTTCAGATCACATCATCGCTGTCGCTAAGGAGTTGCTTGAAAAGCGGAGCTTGATTCTACTGCAACACATCTAACTAGCCTAATAATAAATGTCAATTGTAGAAGATCTTTGAAAGAGAATTTGAATCGATATGGGTAGAAAAAATGCCAGGAGCAGCACAAAAACGATCTAGTTTGGTGGAATACCGTAGGGATCTGTGCAACTATTACGTTCCACTATCCGCCTTAATGAATGAAATGGGATCATTACTACATCTTAGCATGATGTGGAATTGATAACGGAAATGATGTATACGAATTTTCTCCGTTCCGCACCCCTGTCTTAGACCTTGAAACCCCTTTGGTGAGAAAACACCCATGATTTTAGCCTCCGAAGATCGAGATGTGATTGAAAAGATAAAGGCGCATAGCTCCAGGACCTGTCAATATCACTGCCAATTCATTTCGGGCTGTGACCACAATCTACATCTACTCTTCTCAAGACATGGCATTATACCTTTGATTAGAAAAACCCTGACCAGTAAAAGACTTTGTGCACAGTCATCTACCTATGAAGAGTGACAGAAGGGATTTTCATAACTACCGTTCAATATACTCGTTGAGTGCACTATACAAGCTTTTCACAAAGTTGTCTTCTTGCGCATACTGAAGGACCGGGATAAGACACACCCAGTAGTGCAAGGAGGATTCCGAAAGGGTATCAGCTGCATGGGCTACATTCAAACTCTGTCACGTGTCATTAAAGACTGTCAGAAATACTGTATGCTCCCTGTCTCAACCTTTGTTCACCATGAGAAAGCGTTTGGCAGCGTCGAAATGAATGCAATTTTTGCTGTTAGATCAAAACTATATCAAAAGATCGACTGTTTTTGAAACCCCCAAAAAACATTCAATATAATTCCAAAAAAAGAATGATTTAAGCTCAAAAAGGAGTTGGTACGCCAGGGTCATACACCGGTGTTTCGGAGGTTCGTCCTCCTCATCAGTGACCTCCGCCCCACATTCAGCCCTGCATTGAAGCAAGGAGGGAGGCGTATGTGGTGATGGCACAGTGTACTATGACACTGTATCATCACCACCTCTCAGTCGATAGATTTTTGCTATTAGATCAAAACTATATCAAAAAATCGACTGTTTTGAAACCCCCAAAAAACATTTAATATAATTCCAAAAAAAGAATGATTTAAGCTCTCACTGGGGCGGGGGTCACTGACGAGGAGGACGAACCTCAGAAACACCGGTGTATGACCCTGGCGTACCAACCCCTTTTTGAGCTTAAATCATTCTTTTTTGGAATTATATTGAATGCAATTTTGTCATTGCTCGGCGATAAAGATGTAGATCTGCCTTATGTACGAGCTTAGCTGACTGTTATCAAAGCTGCAGCACAGATAAACGACTTTTCTGTCGATCTCTCACCATACCAATAGAAAAAGGGATTCGCTTTCCGACGGGCATTGACACGCATTTCTCCTCAATGTTATAATGGGAGAAAGTTTTGATAACTTTCCGTTATCACGGCGCATTTTTCAACCCTTTCACAACACGGCCGTTTTTGCTTTTTCCATACACTCTTGATGACCATTCGATAACCTAGATCTCATAGACTTCAGTACTATGTTTTCCTTCCTAAAAAAGCCTTCTTAGAGCGGTGTGCAGCATAAATAAAATTGAAATTCAATTTTGGAATGCTTAGACTGTTTGTTTGCACAGTTAGGGCGTGAAGATGGGTTTTCATTAGAATGTTAGTACTCTATCAATAGTACTAGCCCAAAACTCAAGAATTCTAAAACTAGATTTGACTTTTGAAACGGTTTTCATGCATCGTTGCATAAATTACAGCTTTACGTGAAGATTTTCAACTGTTGATAAAAAGTTAAAATTCCATGTGGAAATTGTAAGTGACTTCGTACAGGCAAGAATAATCTCCGGGTGAGCGCCTTTGATTTCAACGGCAAGCAAGAGTTGAAGGATGTTGTTGACATTATCGTTATCAAATTTCGTGATAAATCGGCGAGTGACTTTCAATGAACCTCGGCGTGAATAATGAAAACTGTTTTATGAACAAAAATTCTTCATTCAATCGCTCTTTCAGCGGTGTATAATGTTATAATTAAATATCCAAAAAGTTAGAGTGATATGGAAAACTTCAAATCTCAGACAAGAATTTATTCGCACTTCGACCTTTCTGGGCGCTTAGCACACATCTGGAGATTAAATGTTTTGCATATCGCTCTACATTCCTGGGCATACCCAATATGTGGAGTACTGTGCAAAAACGTTTGCGTCAGCCGGGATTCGAACCCAGATCTCACTCTTTCCGGGAGCGTATGCTAACCATTGCACTACCGACGCTCGCTTTACACAGCACTCTTATTTACGCTAATAACGCGTTGTCTGCCAACAGCCAACCGTCGACGGTCTGGCGGGGCAGCCGCTATCGGCATTGAACCACTTGTTTTGACAGACATTGGATATCAATAATCAGTCTAAATTCTGTCTATTTTGACATGTCATTTTTCAGAAAAACAGTTAAATGGGCATGTACTGAATAGCTACAAGCTTCCACGGAGGAGAGGAGAGCGAAGCATTATTGAACTTGACAGGACAAATAGCAGTCTCGGATGCTTTCGAAGAATTAGTTGCTGAAGTCAGATCAAAACGAAACATGGGCTCTGTAACGATTATATTAGTTGCCAAACTGAAGAAGTTAGAGAACTCTGACACGATTCTTCATAAAAGTGAAGTATGCGCCGCTACAAGAAGTTCTCTGAAACAGTGGAACTCCGTAGAAATTATAGACATTCTATCTAACACATTACATCGTCACTTGGCTAGAAACCGCCTATATGACGGTCTACGTAAACAGAGAATGCTTGATAAGCCCTAACGATAGAGACGGAGACTCCAAGAGCTTAGCTGCAACATATCTTTCTTGTAAGACATCTGGTGATGAATAGATCGGCGAAAAGGGTAGACCAATTTGTATTTGAACATAAAAATTTCTGGATGGAAAAGTGAGAAGCAGAACAGGTGCACGTCGGCCGGGAAACCCTGCAGGTTTTGCAAAAGTTTTAAGAATACAGAAACAAAAAAACGAATAGAAGCGGAGAGTATTTGAACATTGTAAATGATATGACACCTCACAATGTTTTCTAATTTGAGTAAGACTCATTAAAACATAGTGTGTGACAACGCGCCGGTGACCTTTCCCATATAAGTAACTAAACGACGAGTTATACAATAAACAGACTTTTGAAATGATCTAAACTGAATAATTCTCTGACCTTTCTATCCAGCAAACGCTATACAATTTGCTTATACTTGTTTCACGAGTGGGCTGTCGTGGGAACAAATTCGCTTGCTACTCATGCACAAACGGAAGCGTAGAGATAAACGCAGTGAAGCGGCGCTAACTCAACAGAGCTTGGGGCGATGAAATGGTTGCAGAAATAATGGCTAGGAAAAAGTTCGCGAAATTCAAAGCTGGATAGAACAGTGTGAAGGATCAGGCGTACTCGGACCGCTTCACAGGAAAATTGATCGCGAAACTCTCCTTGGGATGGTCGACGAGAATTCTTGAATAACATACCGATTGCTGGCGAACATTGATTAGATTGTTGCTTCAAGACCATCGCCAGCATTCTGCATGAACTGGGTAAGGTGTGGAAGAAGTCGTAGTGGCTGGCTACATGAGTTAACCGAAGCCCACAAGCCTTTGTGCATCCGTGTCATCCTCTCAAGCTCCATTAACCCTTCAAGGAGCACCGTTGATAGGCAGGCGGCGTCACGCCGTCGCTTGCGCGGCACACGCAGGGGCGGTCACTGCGTGTCTTTGCAGGGATGCACGTCTGCGTTCCCTACGAACGCTTTCATTCCTAGGACACGAGACGCCGCCGTCAGAGTAGCTAATTGAGGTCGTGCGAACATTCAGAGTGAGAAAAAGGCAGAGAAGAGTATGCCGTGGGTATGAGCAACCAGTTCCAGGAAAGCAGCCAGAGGCTGTAAATCAAAGGAAATGATAAGGTTGTGCGAAAACAATTACAAAACAAGGTTTGTTTCACATAAATGATATCGCAGATTTTAATACAATGCCATTTGAACGACTTCGCTCGTGAATTTTTTAATCGATCTCAACTATGAACATTATTCATTGCAGCAACCATTTTTCATTTCACGTGCTCTATTACCCCTTTTAGTTCACTATGCTCTCGAGATAATTTACTGTTACTGTACCTCGTCCAGTTCTCACCTTTGCGAACAACTTCAATGAAGCCTTGTAGAACCTTTTCTATGAAACTCCATCATTTTACCATGGTAATGCTCCCTCAAAACCTGGCTTCGTCTCCTCGCATCCATCGTCTCACAACTCTTCAGATACGCTGGTAGACAGCCCCGTGTGTCTGTGCAGGGATGTCATGCTGTCTGTTTCTGTTTTCCCACAATATGAGCCGGCTTTTTTACGAGGCACAACGCCGCCATTACAGTAGCTGAGTGAGACTTGACGTCGCGTTCGCGCATTTGTGCGTGGCTACCAAGCGAATTTGTTTCCAAGACAACTTCATCTTAGAGCACGTATAAGCAAGTCGTATATCACAATACCTTGAAGAAAATGCGCAATTTACCGACAATAAATTATGCAGTATTAGTTACTGCTGGATAATAGATTTGTTGATTATCGCTGTAGTGCAAAACTTACGAGACGACCTATTATGCCAACCACGCAAGTTTTTTAGAAGGTAGCAGTTGGTATAGTAATTTTCCGTTACTCAAAGTAAGTAAGTGACAAGCGGTCTCCCGTTATTGTCCCGCATTTGTTTGATAAAGCTATAATTTCTCCGACACGCATGAACGTGAGCTAACACGGCTATTACTGGTTTTCAGATAGTAGCAACTCGACCAGCATTCGACAAAATTCGTAAAGAAGACCGAAAAAATATTCCGCAGAAGGCGAAGTCACAGGTTAAAAAAAGTTGGGAGTTTAGTATCGAGTCATGCACTCAAAAAGCAAGTGATGACCAGATTAATTCCTAAGGGACAACGTGTGCCAGCTGAGGTACACGAACGTTTGAAGGCTTTACTCGCTGGACGAAACTTTCCCTTAGACACTTAAAAACTATTCAAAAGCTCATATCTCTGTAATTCAGCAGTATGTTTGATTTTTGGAAAAGCCTTTTCATTACGTTGTAGCAGCGAAAATAAAATTATGTTTCACATGGCTCTTTGCCAAACCTTTACCAGTCATTCGATAGTATAAATCTCGAGGATTTCGATGCTATAGTTTGTTTTTCTGAGGTCATCATGGAAAGCTGTAAGAGTCTAAAGAACATTACATTTCTTACTCAACGTTTCCATCGCACGGAAAAGTTATATATACACGAAAAACATATGACCATATAGAGGAAGTCTTGTAGTATCAGAGTAACACAGAAACCTAGGTTTCACCCTTTAAGTGGAATATGAACTTTATCTGAATAATGAACTGCCGTCCCTAAAGGGTCAAGCCGACTAGGTGCCCCGCGACATGCACGTTGACGATGGTTCAATCCCTCGCTCAAAGCTTAAGAAGCTTTCCATCCTCCCGAGGCCAGCAAACTACTCTCGGACCTTTCTGGGAGGACAGCAGTAGTAGCTCGATACAGCGGGGGGCCACCGAGAGACACTGTAAAGGCCCGAGGTGCATGCAGTAACTTCGCACGATGCTACGAATGGAGTATAATGCATAGCACATCCCTTAGGAATTGATCAACGCTGAGTGCTCTGTCCTGTATCCCTCTGCTTCCCACTGAGTCGCGATTATCGCCCCACAGTTTCGTTGAAATACCCCGCTGAGATTCGGCATGCTCATAGCAGAAAATTATTGAGCCGTGATTACGGTGCTGCGATGTGTGGTTTCCGTAACTGCGTCTCGTCCACGTTTTCCATTTTTGAGCCGTCGTGAATCTCCTCTGTAGGCGATTTCTTTCGCTCATTTCTCAGTTTCTCTGCGTCTTTTCTTTTTTTATATCTCTTCCTTCTCCTCAAATTCTCGTTTTCTCCTCTTTTTCTTCTTTTTACGGGGCCCGTGGCCGAGTGGTTATGATACTCGTCACGGCACGCATGGAGCCTTGCTCACCCCCCTCCCCCAACCTCGCCCGCCGGTAATCAACAACAACTTCCTATGGAACGCCACAGCCCGGCTATCCTCGAGACTACAAAGAGACTCGCTCAACCTTATTCTACGGCGTTCAAGGAGAAGACGAAGAACGAATTCAATGCTAGAAGTAGTGAAAAAAATCACTGTGAAGACGGATCAATAGCGTGTTTAGAGAAAAATTTTATTTTTCGTTTCTTTTTTACCTTTATTTCCAAATTTAGCAGTTTTGCGTCGCTTTGAATGAGCCTCGCTGATTGTAAGGATGAGCAGTGTCAGAATAGTCTGAATAAAATCTACTCGGATCTCCTTCATCTGATCACTTCGTAAGTAATCGTTTCTTCTCCATCCACCGTCTATTTTACGTGTTTCTCTCATAGTTTTTATAGTACTGTTTGCATTCGGCGACTTTTCATTATTATTTGAGCCAACTTGTCATGTGGTCTGGTAAGGGCTCTTGTACAGCCCGAGACACGTGTTTTGTCCTTACAGACTCATCAGCCGGGCAGAACCCGTCGTCTGTCGATCTTTTCATAGCCAGTTCTCTCGGGAGCTCTGGTCCCTTACAGAGAGTCAAGGAGTAGAGCTCCCGAGAGAACTGACTATAAAAATATCGAAAGACGACGGGTTCTGCCCAGCTGATGAGTCTGTAAGGACGAAACACGTGAATCGGGCTGTAGAAGAGCCCTTACCAGACACATGACAAGTTGGCTCAAATAATAATGAAAGGATCTATTGAAATTTGAGCGTGGTCTCAATAAAAACACTCGAAATAAAGGTATAGTGGTTGACTTTCCCATTTGGGGCGCTGCAATTATCTCTTTCCTACAGTCGTTTTGTTATGATATTGTAAACCGAGAGAGCTAATGTGGCGCAGTGGTTAGAAGGTGCTCTGCGTCGCACATTGGGTGGACGGTTTGATCTCGCGTCCATGGCTCACTGAACCGTCCATCTCTTCGAAGTCGGTAAATTGGTATCAGGCTGGTCCCGGACTCGTATGGGAGGATAAGTAGCACTGACTCGGTTCAGCGGAAGCCACCGCGAGTTATTGTAAGGATCAGATATGCATTGAGTCACTTCAAACGAAGTTAACAATTGAAAACGAATACATGGCACATTCCTCAAGTATTGATCAACAGCGAGAGCTTTATCTCTTATCGATTCCTTGTAGACCGAATTTCCTTCAACTTCGGCATTGCCAATCAATTATGTTTTCTTTCCGCTGACTCATCATTAAGCCTTTTATTTATAGAAGTTGATATTGCATGTTAGAAGTATACGTACGTTTCGACGGTTTCGGCCGTTTCATCTGCACTACACGTCCCATACTAAGAAAAGCAAAGGGAACCATGCCAGAGTGCTCGACAAGTGAGATGTCACGTGGAGCACCGTCCCTCTCTCAGTCGATGTAAACGCTGTATATTTGAACATTGACTTCGTTCGACCGATTTCCAAAGTCTGTGGGCATATATATATATATATATATATATATATATATATATATATATATATATATATAATATATATATAAAGGATAAAGTTCTCGGCGTTGATCAATCCCTGAGGGATGCGCCATGCATTCGACTTCAATTATTAAGTTCGTTTGAGGTGATTGAATGCATATCTGGCCTTTACAATGATTCGCGGTGGTCTCCCGCTGAACCGAGTCAGTGCTGGTTTTTCTCCCAGACAAGTCTGAGACCTGTTTGCTACCAATTTACCGACCCCGGAGGAATGGATGGCTTGGTGAGCCATGAGCGCGAGATCGAACCATTGACCTCGTGTGCGACGCAGAGCACCTCTAACCACTGCGCCACATGAGCTCTATATATATATATATATATATATATATATATATATATATATATATATATCACCTGTCGTCCCGTTGATCGTCGAGTGACTCGAGCGGGTACCAGCAACTCTTCCATTTTTCCCTATCGCGTGCAAGAGTAGCCCAGTGGGTCCTCCTCGCTCTAAGGATTCGCTGAGCAACATATCTTTTTTTCTATATCTTCCGTGAAGAAATCGGACCAACGGGTCAGTGGTCTTCCTTTAGTGCGCTATGTCCCGAGGAATCCAGTCGGCTACCGTCTCTCGTCCATCGGTTGTCTTTGAAGCGCATCACTTGTCCGACCCGCCTTATTTTCGATATCCTGGCGTGTAGAACGGCGCCTCTGATTTTCGATCGTTGACGTAGGTCGGAACTTCGGATCCTTTCTCTCATTTGCGAGATACGGGATACTCCTAGCATCGACCTTTCGACTGCGCGTTCGATAACGGCAAGTGATCTTTCATCCTGCTTACGTAGCGACCAGGTTTCTGCTGCATACGTTAGGACAGGGTAATTGTCGAGTTGAAAAGGTGGGCACAGAGTCGGAAGTTCTTTGTCCTCTTCACTACATCTTCGATGCTCTTAAACGTTCCCCAAGCACCTCGTTTCCTCCTGCTCAACTCTGGGGCTAGGTCGTTCATCATGTTGATTTCAGGACCTAGATAGATGTAACTGGAGCATTCGGAGATTGTCGTTCCGTTGAGCGTGAATGGGGCATTAGAAACCCATCCGTTCCTCATAAACATTGTTTTCGTTAGATTCAGTTGAAGACCAATCTTTCCTCAGACGTTATCGAAATCGGTCAACATTCGTTCCGCTTGGCTGATGTTTGGCGTTATGAGAACGATATCGTCAGCAAAGCGGAAATGGTTTAATTGTCGACCGTCAATTTTCACTCCCATTTCGTCCCATTCTAATGTTCGCATGACGTTTTGTAGGGTGGCAGTGAATAGTTTTGGCGAAATTGTATCGCCTTGTCGAACCCCTCTTCTTACGTCAATGGTGATATTGTTGTAGAATGGAGATATTTTGGTCGTGAAATCTTTATAAAGCTCACGAAGGATCATTATGTACCGAGTAGGGACGCCTTGGTTATCCAGAGCCTCTATAACCGCTTCTGTTTCCACTGAATCAAAGACTTTCTTCAGATCGATGAAAGTGAGACAGAGTGGTTGTTTGTATTCTCGTGAAACTTCGATGAGTCTTGTAATCGTGTGGATGTGGTCCATGGTACTGAATCCTTTTCGCAACCCTGCTTGTTCGCATGGCTGTCCTTCGTCCAGTGTTCTGTCAATCCTGTTTAGGATGACTCGAGTAAAGAGTTTATAGACAACGGACAGCAAGCAGATTGGGCGATAATTGCCTATGTCGTGAAGGTCTCCCTTTTTGAACAACAAAACGGTCTTGCTAGTTTTCCACTGAATAGGGACCTTGCATTCTGACTGGTAGCGAGTGAAGAGCCGAGCCAGGCTGTTGATGAGAACTGGCGGCAGATTGTTCAGATGTTCTGGTCTAATCCTGTCTGGACTGGGTGTTGTTCTGTTCTTCACCGACGATATAGCATGTCGGATTTCGGAAGGGGGACCTGTGGGACGACATATTCGTCCTCTTTCAATTTATATGACGGTAAGAGAACATGGCTAGCGAAGAGATCCGAGTAGTATTGGTGGATGATTTTCTCCATAGCCCTTCTCGAAGCTGTAAGTGTCCCGTCAGGATATTGTAGTGCAATCATCTTGGCCTTATAGTTGGCGAAGCCTCGCTGGACTTTGCGAATGCTCTTCCCAGCTTCTGCAGCTTCTGCCGTAACTGCTGCTCTTCTCTCTTTAAAGTCTTCTTTTAGCGCTTCTCTGCAACGTTTCGCAAATTCGGACGTAAGACTTCGGTTGCCTGTAGCTCGTGCGATTCCACGTTGACGTATCAGCTCGAGTGTCTGCGGAGACAAGCGTCTCTTCGTGACCTTAGGACTCTCGGCTTTCATAGCGCTAACGCGAAGATATTCAACGAGTCGATCGTATTATTCGTCGATGTTGTCGACAGCGGTATCTTCCCAAGAGCCGACTAATGATTTGAATACATCCCAGTTTATGGTAGTTCTGGGACTTCGTTGTTTGAACTTTAGCGGCTTTCTCTCCTCTCCTCGAAAATCGGAACGTTGCGCGAAGGAGGCGATGGTCTGATCCCGTGTAGAACTTAGGAAGCAACAGCGACGTCGGTCAGGCAAAACCTTCGATTTACTATGATGTGATCTATTTCGTTATGGTACTCTCCTTTGGGAGACTCCCACGTCCATCGCTGAGAAGAGGCTTTTGGAATTCGAGTTACCATGGATGGTTTGGGTCGTCATGATAAACTCAGATAGCCTCTCACCATCTTCATTCCATTCTAGTCCGTGGGTTCCTATGTGACGTTCTTCGGACGTTCTTCTAGGTCCAGTTATTCGACTGACTGAAGAATTATTTCTCGAAGAAGGTCCATATAGAACGCTTCGACTTCGTCTTCGTCATGGCTTGATGTTGGTGCGTAAGCAACGAAGATGGTCAAAGCCGGCATAGAACCACATCGTTTCAACCGTAATCGTCCGATACGGGTTGTTAGTTGTTCGAACGAATCAATGTTCACGGTCAAATTCGATTTGACGAGGACGCCAACGCCGCCGACACCTCTGCGATCGCATGTCCAAGAAACACTTCTTCTCAGGTGTCATAAACAGCGTGAAAAGGATGGCGCCTTCTCGCCTCAGCCAGGCCAATGACGTCGTACCGTATTCTTCTTGCTTGAATCAATAGATCTTCTACAGCGGATTGGTGAGCAAGGGTTCTTGCGTTGTAGGTGCAGATCGTCATTTTAGTCCGTTTCGATTTTGGCAGCCTAGTTCGGCCCTGAGATTTTAGCAGCCTCTCCGTACTCGTCCTACCTGGCGCTGCCGTACCAGGGGCTCTTTCGGGGTCAGGGGAATGAGGCCCATATTTGTTGCTGTTTTTGGCATTTCGATACCCAAAGTATAGCTTGCCAGGCTCTAAACGTGGGGGCTGGGTACTCACGAGTAGCTTGCCAGTCTCTATCAGAGGAGCGGGAGGAGCTTATTTGTTGGAGGCGATTCCTAACCGCCTCCCATGTACTTCCCAGTCGCTTGATTGCAAGCTTTTGGCCGACTTGACTCGTAGAAATAGAGTTTTTGTCAAGTCGGCGCTGCAGAAGCAGGGAGCTCGTCCCCTGAATCCACCTGCGTCTCTGAGAAGCACACGGTCGCTTTTGGTTCGCGTTTTATTCCCCCATCCACCACCTGGGGACGCGCCACGTGCCCTCGCGACTAACCGGGCGGGATCCCCTTGAGAGGGAGGTTGTGGATATATATATATATATATATATATATATATATATATACATATATATACATATATATATGTATATATGCGTGCACATATATACATGTATATGCCCAATGATGTTGAGCGATCTGCAAAACTTTGACGTCATGCGGGTTTCGAACCACCTTTTCCGGGGATGCGTGCTTGACTAATGCGCTACCGACGCTTATTTTGCCACCACTCTTTCTACGCTATAACTCATCAATCTGTCAGCAGCAAACCATCAGCGTTTTGACGTTGGAAGTGAAACAGGCGTAGGATAGTGCAAATGCTCATACATGTGCCTCCGGAAAAAGTGAAATGCAGGTTCGAGTCCAGTTTGACGTCAAAGTTTTGCACATCTCCCAACATCGTTGGGTATATACATATGCATGTATATATGTATAGATATATGCATATACACGTGCGTGTGTATATGTCCGCAGACTTTTTTTTTGTGAAATATAATAACTGTCGCATAACATCAACTGAGAGAAAGGCGATGCAACACGTGATATCTCACTTGTTGAGCACTGTGGGATAATTCTCCTATGTTACTCTTAGTAAGCCACTTGTGGTACTGATGAGACCGGCGAAACCATCGAAATGTACGTATACCGCTAACATGCAATATCAAACCTCGATAGAAAAGCTCAGTGTCTTTAGAAAATCTGGATCGAAGCTCTTCAAGAGAGTTCTCAAAAATCAGTCACTGAAAGGCTATATTGTCTTCGCATATTGAGGCTGTGTCACGAAGTTGATAATGAGAGAATTCTGAAGGCTCCGAAACGTTAACCGAATAAATTCTTCATTGCCAACCTTGTGCTTCACGCCTTGTCAACGAATATACTATCAATGCTGTGTTGAGGTTCGAAAAAGGTAGCGGATCGGAGCTGACTGTGCGCTTGCGACAAGTCGAATCGGGTTTGGAACAATTACGTGAATCAGTTCGCTCGATTCCCGACATTCAGAACAACGAACAACGGCAAAGACAAAGAATAACATCGTTATATAGGTAATATGAAAGTTTTCAGAATTATCATTCTTTTTCTTTATTGATTACCTATCTTATTTCTATGATATCCTACCGGTCTGGCGAAGGTCTCGGTTAGGTCATCGTACGAAGGTGAAAGGCTTTCTTCGAAGCGTTCGTAGTTAGCAATCGATGTCCGAAATTAAGCACTTTTTTGCAACGCTTTTTCGTTTATTGTCATACATCGTAACATGTTGAGAAAATCTTTTTAGCAATAGTTATCGAACAATGTGGTAGGAATCCTTGAGCTATCAAGTCGTTTTCAGCGCATGTAGCACAGTGTATAGAGAGGTCCTGTGAGGCACACCTTGTCCATAATTCCATTCCGCGTTCACGACTCAACAAGCCTTCCATCTCTCCAAGATCGGCAAATTGATGACAGAATTGTCTGGGAGGAAAGCAGCATTGACTTGATACTTCGGTGGTCCATCGCTAGTCATTGTAAAGGTCAGAAGTGCATTCAGTCACTTCTAACGACTCTTAGTGAAGTCGAATGAATGGCGCATCCCTCAGGGATTGGTAAACTCTGATGTTTTTTCAATAATATTTAACAATTGCTATCTTGAGACCTCGCTTAGAAATTTAGTATAGTTTGATAGAATGTTTTAGCCTTTTTATGAGGTCTGGTATGGCACCTCGGTAGCGTACGTACGTTTCGGCTTTCTTGCAAGCCTCATCAGTACCACATGCCCTACGACTGACCTCTGCTACTATCAGTAATCGACACCGAATGAGTATTACTCTGTGTCAGTGAAAGGATCACTTGATATTGCATTCTTCAGAGTGATTGATTATATGCTCTATAACAGCCGTATGACATCGACAATCCAACCGCTCAAACCACAACATCAGCTATCTCTTTCACTTCGTCTATAGTGATATACTTTTGGCACTGATTGTTGGCGTTGATTGCCAATAGTAGCAGAGTTGATTCGTAGGACATGTCGTACCGGTGAGGCGTGTGAGGACGGCGAAACGTGCGTATACCACCTAGATGCCCTACAAGACATTTTGAAAAGCTTAAAACATTCCATCAGACTAACTTTGTTTTCCTCCTACATGGGGTCATTTTAAAGGAACGGTTGTATTTTCAGACAGATCAAGTTGAAAGATGAGCTCATCCAGTCCTTCTTGCACTACGATGTCGTTGATGGATCAGAAAGTGAGTGTACAGTGTAACGAGTCTCAATCATGAAGGTGTGTTGTCCTGATTGAGAGAGAACTTTGCTGTGAACGTGAAGAAACTTACAAGAAATCGTTGATTCCATTAATTACAGGAGTCAACATCAAACGTGACTGAGGGTTCATCGAACAAGGAACGCCTTGTATGTGGCGTTTGCGGTAGCGTGGTACTTCTTGCTGGCGCAGGCCGATGGTCCAACAGAAACGAGATGCTGCCACTCTGCCGTCAGGAAAAGAATGTTGCCACTCAAAAGGTGAGCATTAAATGAATATATAGACAGGGTTTTTCTTTAGTATTGCTCATCTTTTATTTTATTTTAGAGCGCTCATTATCGTAATTTTTGGTGCAAGTCATCGCATCCGATTCGTTTCCTCTCATCCGCACTCCATAAAGGTCTTCTAACGTTTCACATCTTGTTTCGGCTAGTGCCTGAGGACTTGGTCTTATTTATGAATATTGTGATATATTGGTGGACTGACATTTTCCAGTCTTCGCAATAGCCGGACTAAAGGAGAGTATTAGGAGGAGTGGGAGGAGGGGGGTTGGGCCAGCTCTTGCTTGTCACCCTGCTTCTTGATATAGAGCATTATTAGTCATTTTGTTGCCCCGATCTCATTTCTCGTTCTGGCTAGCAGAAATGTCGGATAGCAGTCATTTTTTTGGGAATTGGCGGGAGGATGGTGCCTGATTTTTGAGTGATGTAAAATATTGGGAAGAACGAAGTGCTGGTTGAGCCCACTCTCCTAACACCTGCGATGATTAATTCGGAAGCGCCTAAACTTGACTATCTTCATGAATATAGGGGATCTGAGTAGACCAGTTTTATAGAAATTTCATGAAGAAATCCTCAAGCGGTAGTCGAAGCAGCGCGCGAAATAATAGAAGATTTCTGGGGCGATGGATGTGAGGAAGCGAATTGAAATTTGAAACTACTGGGACTCGCTCAGTAAAGTAAAATTGTAATACAAATCGGAATAATAAAGTGACTTATGGTGTTCCGCTTTTCATGCTTTTGTCCTTTTTCCCTGCTTTTGCAATTTGTTCTGATTTTTGACCGTATTACCTATGAAATCGTAGTTTCTTTCAGCATTTTACAATTCGAGACTTCTTTTCAGGAGGCGGTCACTGGATTTTGGATAGTTAAGGACATGTATGACTTTGAAAATGTGGGATTCACGAAGTCCGATGAAGGTGTCAAGTATTTGGTATGTGCTGATTGCGAATACGGTCCTATAGGATTTTTGGATGCAGAGTCGAAACTGCATTATGTCAGTAATGCCAGAGTTTCCTCCAACTGAAGTCATCATGCTGTATGAATAATCATAGCCTTTTGCGGGCCGGCAATTGATCGATTTTCGCAAGCGGCGCGCGATTTTCGCCATTTAACCCCTAAGGGACCTCTATAAAAATCAGTACACGCACGCAGAGCGAATCTCGCCATTTTCGTTGTCTGATTAAGGTTTTTGTTTTTCCTCCGCTTTGCAAATTTTCTAAATTCTTCTATAACTTTGATAGAAAACGATTTTCTCTACTCGCTCATATGTTTTTGGCTCAAATATATGCGTCGTGTGTAGAGAAAAGCGCTGGCTTACTGCGCAGTCATAATGAACTTGGCAATCAATCAATTGTATTGAATTATATAAAGGATGTCACAATAAAATTCTATTGTTTTGATCTCCTCCCAGTTTTATACATGACCGAAGAGTCATCATAGTGACTAGACATTGGAAAATAATGTAATCTAACAAAAATGATGATGCCCACTGCTAGTTCATCGATAACTTCTCTATAGCTTGGTTTATATCAGTCATCGGTTTCTTCCAACTATCTAAAGTTCGTATGTGAGAAAAAGTTGAGAACTTATGGATAGTTGAAGAATTTTGAGCGTGGAGGGACAATCGTGTTTGAGTAAAAAGCTTTGAATATTGACATTATGCAAACTTTGCCCAGAATTTTGTGTCTCGAAAGAAACGTTCTCGTACTTTCTCCCTATCCACCCCCATATTTAGAACCTTTTTTTTCATTCCTATTTGACGCTTTTGTAATTATTCGACGGCTCAAATTACAAAAATTTGAAGGCAGTATTCCATTTTTTAATTGTTTCTATATATACTGTAAAAGTAGAAATTAAAATCATATTCTACACTCAAGCATCTTTTGCTGGACACTGCTTTTCATTTAGACTTTCAATAACAGTTTGATAGCGCAAATCTCAGCGATTTTAATGATATGCTTGGTTTACAAGAAGGACGATTTAATGCGTTGTTACAGCTAAAAGATTATTGAGTTTCGCATTTAGCGCCGTGTCGATCGCGCAGCGCAATCAACGCGTGGCGTGAGATGCGCGCCATGTCTAAAACCCAATCTTCTGTTAACTATAACAACGCACTAAGAAGTCTTTTTGAAAAACGAAACAATTTTGAAAATGTCGAAATTCGTACTGTCGGAAGTCGTTTAAACAGTCGTGTATAATATTTCATACACGTGGTCCCTTAGGAGTTAATAGGTTTTTTTTCGTTTCGGAACAAATTTTGAGTTTTCCATCTCATTCTGATGCTCTATAATATTCTCTACACGCTCATATACTTTTTGTGTAGATGTAGGTCTTATCAGCGAAGAAAAGTCCAAGTATGAAACGTAGTTTTTCGCTCTTACAGCGCACTAAGAAGATGTTCTGAAAAGCCAAATTTAGCTTCAGAATCTTGGAGACTCGCATTGTTGAATGAGTGTTATTCTGGCTTAGTGAAAGGCTTTTTGCCGATTCTAAAACGGATGAAAAACAATTTTATTTATGATGCTACAGAGCACTAAGAACATCTTTTCAAAAATCAAGCTCAGTGTTGAAGTCCTCAAATTTTGATCTTACTAAGGACTGTTGATATTCTAGTAGAATAGGTCTTCCCAGCGAAAAAGAGTTCTGGAAAGTTGAGGAGCGAGATGACCCTCATCGTCCGGAAAAGGGTTAAAATTTTCAAAAATAATGTCTGTTCTTTCATCTCGTTTCCAACCGCATCTATTGCTTCCTTTTTTTTTCCTTTTGAACCTTCAATTCTGGCGGTGTTCATTCTTAGACAAAATATCCGCCACACACTTTTTCTATGTTCATTTGGTAGAGTTCATATCGGCAGTGAATTTGGTTTCTTCATATGGACTGTGGTAAATCTTTCTGTAGTGTGACAACGTGGATAATTGGTTTTCACTTAAAATTTTCTCTTATTCAGTCTGTTTTTCAGTTATGTGGGGGACCTTCCTGCAATGTTCTCGTTAAATGAATTCATTATTCTCTACATTTATTGTGATTCGTGGTAATAAATAATATGCTTCTTTACTTGCGTCTCTTTATAGGTTGCTATTCCAGTGTGTTATTGCAAAACCAGTTAGGTCCTCGTTGATTAGTAGTCTTTCGTGTTGTTTAGATCTCTTTTGCAGTGTTTGTAGAACATAATGACTGAAAAGAAGGATATTCCTCAGGTTCGCTGTTTCTGTCTTCTTTTTCAATCTTTACTGAAGTCATACTTGTGATCATTTTGAATTTAGATGCTGTCAAGCACTGTGGAAGAACCTCTCGACCTTATCAAGTTGAGTTTGGACGAACGGGTTTACGTAAAAATGCGCAATGATAGAGAGGTTAGTTAAAGGAGATTACATAGCAGTTTTTTTTTCTATGGACTGTTTAGTGGCAACAGCCGCATTATAATGTCATTGAGCGCGTGTGACGCAGTGGTTGAAAGTGCTTTATGGCACACATGTGGTCGACTGATTGATGCTCGATACTTCGGTCCAGCGCTCAAGGCTCATCAAGCCTTCCATCCCTTCAGGTTTGATAAGTTGTCACCAGACTAGTCTGAGAGGATAGTAGCACTGACTTGATACATTGGTAGACCATCGCTAGTCATTATGGAGGCCCTGATATGCATTCAGTTACCTCAGGCTATGCAAGAAAGGGCCAATGTATGGCGCATTACTCAGGGATCGTTCAAAGCTAAAAGCCTTATTCGCTTATGATTACTGTTGACATATTTTTTGCTAGTTAGCTTGTTTATTTTATTTTAGCGATTTATCGATCCAAATTCAGATACGAGGTCGACTTCATGCTTATGATCAGCACCTGAACATGATCCTTTCCAATGTTAGTTTTCATGAGTTGTTTTTCTCTTTTTACTTTGTCTTTTCTTTTACTCCTCCTTGTAATTGCTTTGAAACTATTCCCGGACAGGTTGAGGAAACGGTAACAACTTCCGAAGTTGATGAGGAGTCGTTTGAAGAGATCTATCGACAAACTAAAAGGAACATCCCCATGTTGTACGTGCGCGGCGATTCGGTGATTCTCGTCTCTCCACCTGTTCGAGCCACGTAACGCACTGTAGCTCATATCTACACTAGTACCTCTGTCAATGTGGATACACTGTGCTTCGAATATTCTTGCCTGTTTGTGAAAAAAGATTTGTGAGCGACCCTTGATCATTCTTGCTTTTTATTCTTTTCAATGGAATGAATTCGCTCAATTATAATAATACTCACCATCACTTTGTTCGATCGGGCAATTGATGTTATCTTCATCCATCATCAACCGGCACACAATTCTTGGAACATTTTACGTGTACTATTATTACTTTAGTGCTTTAGATATAGTCGCACCAAACTTTGCTTACAGGCCCTCTTGTCGCACCAAACCTTGCTTACAGGGACCCAAACTATTTTTGGTATATTTGCCTCAATTCTATCAGATCTTCAAACGGCATGCAGAATAGTTTTTTGCACTTTAATATACCCGTGTGGCTCGATTCAGCACGTAAACCATAATTTTTTCAGATATCAGAAGACTAGACGGGAAAATGTTGGATCGGAACAAAGCAAACTTGGAAGGGGGAAATTTTCGAAGAATGAAGAAACGAATGTACCGGGATTTTTGTACACGATCATGAGAGTTTCATAGCGCTGTAAACTTAACTCACTCATTTGCTTTATAGTTAGTTGCAAAGTGCTCTGTAATAATTTTGTATTCTACTAGCTGCATGTCTGTAAAAACTAACGGCTGAGTGAGTGTTCCATAATGCCTCTGAGCTCCAATTTACACTAATAGCGAAACGCTAATTGAAAAACGGTGTGTTCGTGGTGTTCCACAATTTGTAGCCCAAAATACGCCATGCATTATCGAGGAATACGAGATAACATATAGCCGACCTTGGGATCAATGGCGTACTATAATGAATGAGTATTCTCACTGTTGGCTAGAGTAAATAATTATTGTCTTCATAGTAATTGCTCGTATCTGCTTACTAGTTGCCTTTTCAGTTTATTTGTTGAAAAAAATCAACAGGTCGTCATGCCACACGGCACCTGAATTGTGCTATCATGGTCTTCAGCTGGTGCACCTCTCAATGAAAAGATGTGAAATTGCGGTCAAGAATAATTGTCCTCAAATGTACTTTCGACATTGTTATTTAGGACTGATAGACCATATCAATAAAGGAACACTTGATGATGTTGTGTCCGTGATATAGATTTCATGTGTCATTCAACATCAAATTGTGAACCAGAACATATACAGAAAAATATTTCTTATGTTTTTGTTTCTAAGTTTACTGAGTACTTGGGCACCATATCTTCACTGACAGGGCAAATCCCAAATATTTTTCATTCGTTTGTCTGGGGCGCTATTGCCGCTCATGGTGGAACTTTTCCAAACTCGGTGACGTACGAAATTCCCGATTTGTGAATCTAAACTCTTTGCCAACACAGATGCGGATGGTTGATATTCTTCATGAACGTCCGACGTTTGGGTGCATTTAAAAGAACATTTGCGCTGTCTTGGAGTCCAATCCTCCTATTTTTTCGCCCATCTGTCATCTTCTTTTTCTGTATGCGACTGGCCTATCTGTGTTTCGCTATCGATGTATATATTTCTGGATCTTAAACGTATAACTATCGTAATTTTGAACCGCTGAAGACATATTGTGAGTGCCGATTAGATAGAAGACTACGTTTGAGTGCTCTATGGATGGGGACAGATTTTTGACGTATTTGAATCATCGATCCATATCTCTGCAGCATATCAAAGCGTTTGGAAGATTGGTGAACACGGATGTAGGAGACCATTACTTGGACGGTACCCCTCTTTGGTAAGCTCGATCGAGCCACACACTGCTCAACTTCTTCTGCCTAATTTGTGCTCTATACTGTTCTTCATGTTCATTGGACGTCCAAGGCACACGTACGAGGTAGTCTCCGTTATCAGAGAATAATCTCATTCATTTTGCTCATCTTCGTATCATAGACTTCTCACGAACTGTGTTTATGTCACTCAATGCAATCTTTTTTTCCGCTTCGCTGAGCTCACACATAATCATTACCGCTTCACTGGTATAAATCAAAAAGATAACGATGTTGTCAGCGAAACGAAGCTTTGAAAAGATTTATCTGTCAACACTTCGCTTCAATCGGGCGGAGTCAGACACGTGGTCCGCATTAAAGACAGTCGATGGACTTGGACCATTACCCCCACTGGATTCATTGCGATCTCAAACGCAACACAGGAAGTCACCGAACCGTGGTTTGATCTCTTCAAGAAAAGTTCAGAAGGAAGATTTGATACTTAACGAAATTCTCAAACGACGGAGATCCAATGGCTACTCCAGAACACAATAGAAAAAATGGAAGTTTTACTGGATCCGCTCGAATCACTTTGCGATCAACGGGGCGACATGTAAAAAAGGTGATGATGAGGAGTTGATAGTTAGGCTGTAATTTTGGGCTGTAGTCTCAATAGCAGTCAGCTAACGTACATAGAGCTATCCAGACCTTGATCGAGGAGGTGGTAGGATTGCATTCGTTTCGGCTTTAATGAACATTCTCTCACAACCAATAAAGGTTGATACATGAGGCCAATGATATCCGATAGACTTCAATCAATCACGGTACGGTTTGGAAGTAGTCTATGCACAAAATTTCTGTCGAAATCTAGCTTGCTCAACTGATAATGCCCACCCAAGATCTTCCATACGCACAGGACGACCTTCACTGATGACTTGTAAGGCACACTCAAAGCATAAAGGACGGTAGTTACAAAAACCTCCTCTGTCATCTTTTTTGGGCAGGATGGTTGCGCGCGACTTCTCTCCAGTTTTTTGGGCTTTTCTCTTTCTGAAGGTATGACATCATTTGTTTTTGGAGAAGATATGTACACTATGGCTTTCAGCTCTAAAGGGATTGATTCAGGTCCTTGAGTAGTCTCTCTTTTCATGACTTCTATCGTTACTCGAACATCAGAAACTAAAAAATCTGGGGTTCAGTGAGAGAAATTAGGATACGAAGCAGAGGTTGCACGGAAAAGACTGGCACCGAACCTTCCCGATATTCGTCAAAGATTGGTACAGAAGCTTTCCGTTCATCATATTCCATATCATGTTGTGGTGTAATAGTGATTCCATCTTCGTCTATCAGAGTGGAAACTGGAAACAGAGTAGCTGTAGATTCCAAGGCATTTCGTGAGACCTGTCTATGAGCTGTTTCCAATAACTTTTTTGCCAATACCAATGTAAATCTTCTTGCAAAAATCATCTAGAGTTGGGATATCATCAAATTAGTTTAGCGTGCTGCAGAAGGAGAAAGCTTAAGTTTCCTCGTCTTTTCGAGCAACTCCTTAGTAATGAAAGATGTTATCTATACTTTTTCTCTGAGGAACTGATGCTAATGCGGTACAAGTTATAACTTGATCGAAGAGCAGCGCGTAGTTTTTTCATCGTTTTCCTTTATCTCCTATTCACATAATGAGAGAACTATATTGAGAGCTTCCCCGGTATACGATTTGCCATGTTTTTCCCGGACTATATCACCACCTCTCTTCCAGCTTATGGCTGAATCGAATCTTCGCAAAGTGAAAGGCGGTGATCAGATCTCGTATGAAGAAATAACTCAACTACTACACACACGCACAATTCGACCAAACTACCACACCCACAGAACGTCGTTGTAAGGTTTTTTTTTTGTCGGTAGCGAAAACTGGAATGTGTGTACAAATGTAGGAACTATATAGAGTAAAATGTCGCTAATTAATGTTGCACATCCCAGAACTTCAACGAGAAAAAAGAAACCGCAGAATACTCGACACAATAGATTCATAAACTTCTGGGAATACCTTTGCTCTTCAATTGAAGTCAGTACTGACATCCTACAGTTTTTTTTTTAAATACGCCATTTTAGAATGTTTCATATGTGTAACGTGTGCCACGACGTCGACTTCAAAGTCATCAGTTTTATTCTCCATACAACAAAACAGTGACAGAGTGATACAAGTAGTATGTGACAGTAACTATTAAATCCAGAAGCAAATGCTAATAGAACTCCTACGATTCACTATTTAGGTTTGCGCTTTAGTCCACGGATTGCCATTTAACTTCTAGATGATTTTAACTTTACAACGTCAGCAGAGATTTCCTTATTCTATATTCTATGTCAAATATGACTTCAACATACTTTGATGTATTAACGAGAGTTACATATTGCAGATGACTTGAAAAAAATGATCATTGATGAATATGTACGTTTTAATACTCCAGTTACGGTAAGGGATTGATAGAGGCACATATCACACTGAAATAATCGCAACATGAAAATCTGCAACAACGCGGCTTCAACAGAGCGAAAAACCTCACCATATTCATATTTGTATTCTTACAAATATTGAAAACATACATATAATCGACCTAACGCTGTGATAGTCCCGTTATCTATGCAAATCTCTTTTTTCTAGAAAAATTCAAAGTAGTTTCTAGTAACATTTCACTTCTCGACAACATAATACAATCGTAATAAAAAACAGTATCACGATACTACCAGTAAATTGACTTTTGCTATAAGGATAATGTAAAAAGATACAAACGACTGAACGCACGTGACAACCCGAAGCAATGAGAGAAACCACTTTCACCAGTACAAATATTAAAAGCAGCTTCACGATAAACTACGTACTATTCTGAGCAAAAACAGGGTTTATGAGTTCAAAATTAAGGTGTTCAAAGATCAGCTGTTAACAAACGTGTCAATAACTCAAACTTCTTGATTTGTGAAAAACAAATGGCAAATACTAAGATAGTGCGACAATTCATTATATGTTCAAGAATGTTCACAATTAACAATCAGTTTAGAGCCCAAAAGGCACTGGAAGTGAATGAAAAAGTTTTAGAATGGCGATGTGAAATTGAACATATTTGGTAGAATGAAGACCGGTGATTTTTTGCCCGCTTTTATCCTCGCTTGACTATGACTTCTTTTTCACAGCTCGTATTTGAGAAGTGGGCGTATTTCTAGCGACTGGAGAATACACAGTCGGCTGTTTACGTTCTCGCATTTGTCGGTCTGACTGTGAGGATGGAACAGTAGTGGCACGGCCATGAGACCTATAGTTTTGAAATACGTTCCCACTGGTTACATAAGACAGAGAATCCAAGATAGAGCATCAAAAGCATACCTTGTTGCCATTGATACTGGCTCCTCTGACTTTTCACCGCTTTCATCATGCAGTGGTGAAAAAGATCTCTGATCCGCGAACTCCATACCATCCCCACTATCGCCAATACTTTGGCGAGAAGACTAAATGGTAGACTATATAGTCCGTCATTTAGATTTTACTACAACTAGTTATCTGAGTCAAGAACTAACCGTTCTTGTAGACCTCCTGGAGCGAATTGGCTGGGCCGCTTTTACTGGTGAATCCTCGGACCCTGTCACATCTCCTAGAGGTGTTAATTCCTCATCAGGAACTTCATACTTATGATCCAATTCCGAATCAACTTCGAGGGCTACTTCGTCAGAAACGTCTATATTAAGCTCAACCATCCGGTTTAAATCTTCTGATTGTTGCTCTTGCGCATGCTGCGACTGTGGAACGACACGTTTCCTTGGAGGGCGATACGAATCCGGTTCGGTGGTATTAGAACGCGACCTAATTGTTCGCTTCAAGAGATACGGCGGTGGATCTACGCTAGCAGCAAGTTCTGCAGCTAATAGTGTCTGTGCAGCCGCACTAGCTGCTCGAGCGGGTGGTCTACCAGCACGACGACGCCACAAATGTGACTGACTATTTTTGGTAGTTTCATTTTCGTCGTTTGCAAAATCAGTATGTCGTCCCATATCTGCAATTTAATAATTCCTTACCTAGAAATGTTCTAATCTTTTCAGAAGAAATTGTTAGAACTTACCAGTACACCCCTCATTCGGTTTTTGATCTGCGCCGACGGATGCTGTTGCATATCTTGATGCTTCATCGGATTCTTCGGCTGTATCTGCACTACCACCTTCGCGAGATAAGAACGTTTGACTACTCTTACGTATTTTTCGATCTAGATCATCCTGAACTTCGCTACCACTAACTGGGGCCTCGGATTGATTTGCGCGCGGGATGCACTGATTCAGACGTGACAGGTGAGTTGCCTTCCGAAGAAACCGTAGCTTGTCCTCGTTGTCCCAATTCAGATCGTCCGCGTTTTGCAGCGGTCGCGCTATAACTGCTCAGTAATTGACCGAAACTGATGTTTGATATATTCCAGCCTAAACCTACGATGGATACGTTCGTTTTCTTTCCGAGCGTGAACGTTCATGCCTTTTGCGATGGAATTTTGAAGACCCGACCTGAAAATTGATAGTGCAACCAAAATCAGAAATAAAATGTGTCCACAATGTTAGGGTGAAGTCCGATGTTGGCACATTCATAACGGAACAAAGTTCTCTCAATCAACAAACCCCAGTTGATAAGATTAACCTGACGTCAAAGCATAAAGGAAGTAATTCAGCTCTTAGTGGTCTATCAAAACTAGGATCATAAAAATCTTCAAGTCCTCCGTAACTAAAAGGAAGTACTTTCACAACACGAAAGTGTAATTTCACACTAGATTGAATATCATATAAAATGGGAAGATGATGCAGTAGATATTGATGCGCGCTATTAAAAAACAAGGGAGGGCCCACTCTCTCAAGTCCACATAGGTGCGTTTTAGTTCGGTTATTCACATGTGATCGCAAAGAAAATCGTTTCGACCGCATCCTTCAAAACTCAAACAATACGAAATCCAGTGCTTTTCCGCTATCCGTACCCATTTTCAACCCCTTTGAAAAACGTGTTTTCCGCCTTTTAAGGGGATTGGCAGTCATTCGATAGCTTAAATGCCGACAATTTGAATGGTTTACTCGGTCTTGAAACGGTCTCAATGCGTTGTAGCAAAAAATAAACTAAATAAAATAAAATGATATTTCACAGCCAAACATTTTTCGCTGGATAAAGCTTTTCTCCTAGACTTCAGTGATCAAAGGATACCTTGAATCCGACGATTTCAATGGTGTAAGTGGTTTCTCAAGACTTTTTCATACGTTATACCGTTCTATAGGTACTAGCCACGGGCTAATTCGCCTAATTACTAGCCACTAAGGCTAAGCTAAACGTAATTTCCTTTTCGCTCTTACAGCAACCCCTGGGAATCTTTTCATAGATAATTTCAGCTTCAGAATCGTCAAGGTTTGACTATCATAGGATGCTAAAAGTCTAGCGAAAAGCATCCGCTGACCATAGCTGAGCGATCAGATTGTACGAAGAGTGGAACATAACTTCGTTTTCGCTGCTAAGGCAAAATAGTATAGGCCTTTAGATACCAAGGAGGAGATCGTCGAGATTTAGGTTTTTGGATGACTGTTGCAACTCTAATGTGAAAGAGGACTCTCAGTAGTCGTATACTGGAAACGGTACACGCCGTCCGAAACGGGTTGATGGACCACACACAGTTTATTAACTAAGTTTAGAAGGAAATACGCATCAATTCATCTTCAATGAAAAATTTACCTTCTTTGGTTTTCTGGATAAATTTTTTTCCTCGAGTGCACGTTGCTCAGCTTCCACACTACGTTTGATGGCAGCAACATCCAACGTGGGACGTGAGCTAGCGCTGCACATAGAGGGCTTCGTCTGTACCTATTGAAGCAGAAAAATTATAAGATTGTATAGACGAATATGAAAAGCTGCAATTTTCCAAAAAAGACGTCATAGTATAAGTCCTCAAAAATGGCTCCAACTATGACACTTTGACAGGTTTCGTTGAAAAAAATATTAAGGCGGTAGGAAGAAAAATAAAAACAACACGGCTTACCTTCTGAGGGCTTGCTATAGTTTTTGCCATTTTAGCCTTTATCTGTGCAATATTCTCTTGAGTTTCAGCTAGTGTCAGCTGCTCTTGTTGCCGACGCTGTGCATCTGATTTTCTTTTATTTGCCGTTTGTAAGCGCCTTATCCGATTCCTGTCATGATGACACGATCGTCGAGCGAGCATCCTGTAAAATTTGATATCTTCACACAGCTTCTATAGCTTATTACCATCACATAGCTCTAGAATTCGTGAGCAACAGAGTTCCGGAGTTTCAACGAAGAATTTGATAAATTTATGGTCTCTTGTCATCCCATCCAAAGACGTGTCAAGTCATTGTGACTAAAGGGTGTAACAAGGTACTGAAATGCAGTGCAGGAAGGACTTATAAAGCGAGAAGACGGAGTCTAGAAACGACACCTTCACTCGAAGACTCAGTTTAGAACAAACTCATGCCATCACATAACTTTTCGAGAAACCACACGATTATCCCGCCTCGAAAAATCAAAAAAGGCACGATACCCAAAGCTCGACGTCATTTAAATTAAATTGGCAAGCAGAGAGCCCCTTGAATAGACACGGTCATTGAGCAAATGGCTGGGTGCTAATTAGTCTAAGCTTTCTATTGCTAACCAGACTACAAATAAGAACACACTGAATGTTCTTTTAGGAGAGAGAAGTGGCTGAGAGGTTAGTGATGGTCCATGCGAGGTTGATCCTACGACCCAACACTCCCCGGGATTGAAAATTGCTCGAGCTTAGCCATCCACAAGACTGCAAGATATTCCCGACCAATTTTCTACGAGATCCTTTAGCAAAAAATGACTACGGGGCGACGATTAGAAAAAATGACGCTAGAAGTACTGGAATCTGCACAGTAAAATGTGATGGGTAGTGTAATGTGAAAAACAATGGTGGTCCTTTTGACTGATACAGTATAGTATATTTTTTACACAGGGTCGCCATCACCGCCGAGTAGTTGTGATGCTCGCAACGAGCGCATGGAGCCGAAATCCACTTATAACTCTTCCCGGTATCAACAGCAACGCACTATGGAACGCCACAGCTAGGCTATCCACGAGATTGTAGGAAGGCTTGCTCAACCACTATTCTACAACGTTCAAGAAGGAGAGGAAAAAACGAACTGAATGCTAGAAGTACTGGGATCCACAGACTGAAAAAAACACTGTGAAGACGGATCGATAGAGTGTCAAAAATGTGAAAGTATATTTATAGGTATACGTAGAAGACAAAAGAAGTTATGAACGTTATTTTCCGGCCCACCTAAGACTATGGAATAGGTAAGACAAATTCGACAAGAAAAATAATAACTCACTTGCGCTCTTCAGAAGCAACAAAGATAGCGTAATTCAAACGCGACACTTCATCGACGAGTGCGGCATTGTTCTGGAAGACAAACGATTGAAAAAATTAATAAAGTAACATAGTGCCTTTACTCCAAAAATTGTGGGAGTGATAATCACAGGCACATAAAAAACAATAAAATACTATAGCTGTCAAACTTACGTAAGTCAAGAGTTTGATGTCACGAACTAAAACATCAAGAAGTCGACCGTACAAAGTCTCTTCGTCTTCTCTAATTGCCATCACATCAAGCTCCAGATCGGAATCGAAATCACTCATGGGGTAATTCTGAAGATTCCAACGATTTTTGCAGTCCATGACTATTAAACATATAAAGAGAAAACACATCTAGTGACAGACTCATGAAAACTGTCTATTGTCTGAATCGTTGGGCTTGAGTCACCCACTAACCATGGGGCTGTTCATGGAAATTTTGCACGATCATTTGTTCAGCTATACAACTAGCCATCCTGATTTCTAACGTTGATGTCCATAGCATAGATTTAATGGATCGTTGAAGAAGACTGGATGAACACAAAATGCCTCACACTTTGCTTACATAATAATTGTCGTAAACCTGACGCATCACTTCAGTATCTGTCGAAGACACTGAATCCGACTGTCGAATCATAAAGTAGACACAATGTCGAAAAAACTGATCTATTGAAACAAAATTTCAGGATTCTACTCTTAATTCATGCTGACTACCTAGATCAAATACTGCTTACTTGTACAAAGATGATATTTAGAGCATTCCATAAGATTCCCTTCTAGCGGTGATGAAGGAAAATGGAAAGGGAAGCGGGCTATGGCCAAGTGGGACAACGGTGCTCACGCGGTTCAGCACCGGGTTGAACCTCTACTCCCGACACTCTACGACAATCAAGTAACGAACGCGCCGGCCTGGCTATCCTCGAGATTGTCAGAAGTGCTGAATCGTTATTCTACGACGCTCACAAAGAAAACAAATTCTCAACCAGACTTCTCCAATTGACCGCTTTTTTATAGAGCTTGCTCGCAGAATAATGTGATAAGGATATAGAATGCTTTGAGCCATTAAGGTTTAAAAGCTTGTGGGCATACGGACGAAAAGAATGGTAATAGCACTGGATCCACACATCAAAGAAAAACACTGTGATATGAGTCAAATAAGGTGGTAAAGTGAATCAGAAAGAGTAAACAGGCTCACCTCTGGCAGTGTGTCACGCTGCTGCAGTGTTGGCTGACCTGATGTATAGTCCCCTGCGACGAGGTCAGGTGGTAGTGAATGTGAAAAATCGAGCTCAGCTTTTCCAAAGCTGTCGTCACGAGACGTCGAAGGTATGCATGACGACACTCCAAAATCTGGCCCTTGGCTGTCCTCCAACTTATGCGTGTAACATTCGTCCTTTTCGATCTCTTCAAGAACCCTCGTGTACTCAGCATTGTCATCTTCAGCGTGCTCATTTTCACACTGGAAAAGAAGAACAGCATTATCCGAAAATGAGTTCTGATTTCAGTAAAAGCTGATTTCAGAATCAAAACTTTGGACGACTCAATGACCATAAGAAAACACTGGAAAAAAGAATAACTGAAATTAATTGCTCTTAAAATAAAACTTACAGAGGAGAAACACGGACTCCAACGCCTTCTCCAGATTTTTAAGCTGCTGTAAACTCTTATTTAGATAGAATTTTGCAGTGAATGGAAACAAGCACAGATTTCGCCTCGCCGTGATCAAACATACACAGTAACAACGTATTCATGCACGAATCTCCACAGAGTACGTTTTAGTAATGCTTACTTTTTCTATATACGGTCACTTTTCAGAAGAACTATACAGATCCCGTCACTTCCTGCATTCGATAATGCGTTTTCCTACATTAATCACTTGAAAAACACAGACTATTAAGTGTTCCTCCGGATGTTCTCGAGGACGGTCACCTCAGATAGAAATTCGTAAAGGCTTATTGAGTCGGTCCCCTCTGAAGTCCAGGCTTGTTGTGAGAGGAGACACTTCTCAAGTGCATTGGAGGGAGTACGTCAATCCCAGACAATGCAGTGCCGATCTCCCAATCCCGTAGAGATGGGAGGCTCGGTGAGCTTAAGGCAGACCGAATCATCATTGTACTTATGATGATCGGCCACAGCTATCACAGCATTATCGCGTCCTTTGGAAACTTCACATAACTGTAGCTCTTGTTTTGATGACCTTTCTCTGATGTCATGATTATAGTGAACAGTCTCAGGATAAAAATGTGTAGCCAAAAAATTGCCTTCAATCTGCATCACTTGGAGTTTGCTCTTCTACACGTACGACCTATGATGCAAACTTTTACAATGTACAGATTACAATAATTAATGTTAAACAGCGGTGAAGTCGCAATGATTCTCAACTTTTCCATAACAACTGGAAGAATGGAACAGGTGGGCGTTCAAAGGAAAGCACACCATTTCGAAAGGGCTAAATTTCAAAACAATAGACAGACAATAATAATAGTAGACCAACTAAAGACAAAGGGTTATACGGTTGAAAGTGGAAGAAATGAGATTGTTCGAAAGAAAATCTGAAGAAAATGAATATTACTATAGTTTCAGCCATATATAGTTTTGCTTCAGACAGCATAACAACTTAATAACTGAGAACTCACATAGAGCCAGCTCAGGAATCTCTCGTCGGTTTCTGTATCCAACTTTTCCCACGCCTTGATCAAACGATGTCGGATCTGCATCTGTATGGTTCTGCTCTAGAGTCCCATTGATACAAGCCATTCCATTATCGCCTTGTACAGTGGGCATATCCAATCCGTCGACAGATGAATAAACCTTAAGTATTGGGTACTTCATGGATATATAAGCAGAACATTCAGTCAAGATTAAATAAATTACATTTGAGAAATCCATAGTGCCACAACCTCCCAACCCAGAGTTATCGTTTGGATGCACGGTAAGGCTATGACTCAATAGGTTTTCACATTTGATTGACTGAAGAACCTGATTTTAAACAGAGAAAGTAGGTCTACGGCTTCGAGTGAAAACGTACCGGATACTGGATGAAGTCATTGCGGACTCCTTCATTCCGGACGAGCATATCGTCCAATTTCTGTTCAGTTTTTGATCCAGAAAGGTGGAATGGAGGATCATATGACTGCATTGATGAGTCTAAGGTGCTTCTTAGAGATGATTCAAGTGCAGACTCGGCCCCAATTTCTATAGGAACCTTGGTGGGACTGCATAGGCTTTCCTTCGATGTCACTGTACCATGTACTATAGCACAATCTTCTGCACTAAAACACCCTAGTAATCTCGGGTCGATCTTCATATTAGTGTTCCTGAGAATGTCCTGATCAGCACTCTTCGATGTGGATGGACGAGCCTGAATATTTGAAAATGGCTAGACCAGGTTCTGCGTATATATATTCAAGTGATAGAACGAATCAAGAATTTGATCCCTGTTCAACACATTTGCCTATGAAGATGTTTTTCGGCAACGACCGATCAATTTTCGATTATTCAATGAGATAATTTTTATTTTGACCTTGCGAGGCGGTATGTCTCAGAATCGATGAGTAACGTTTCGGTGACTTAGCCTTCCTCAAAGCTATGTTAAAAGGGTTATCTTACTCCTGAAAACGCAACTCTGAGGAAGACGAATTTGTCAAAACGTCAGCCGTATCTCGCGCAAGTTTTGGATAAAGACTCATCAGAAATTCTCATTTCTCATATCAAATGTCAAGCTTTGATAAAAGTTTTTCAAAACTTTCAATTACTGGAATACTTCGAGATTCAGAAAATCATAAAATAAATCAAATCATGCTCGATTGCAGTGATCAGAAATATATTTCAAAAAGATTAAACTTAATCGTGTTCAAAACCAAAAACAGAAAAGGCGGCCAAATTCAAGCCTTCAATATTTTCAAAAAAATGCAAACGTTATTGAAATCACCACATTTGCTTTCGTTTAACATTACAGCTTTGAAGCTATAAAGTGAACCCATTAATGTAGAGTGGCGTGCAAAAACATTTGCGGCAGCCGGGATTCGAACCAAGACTCACTCTTTGCGGGGGCATGGGCTGAACCGTTGCACCACAGACGCAAATGTTTTTTGCACACCACTCTACACTATTGGGTTCATTGTAAGATCATAACACCGCAATACTCGGTCAAATAAAATGAATTCTGATTGCTATAAAGTGAAAGAGATACACGTCATAAGCCCTAGCATATTGCCGCACCGTGGTAAAAAAACTTTCGCTCTAAAGATACTTTGCAGTTATGAAGAGTTTTCTAACACTTGAAAACTCAGTAAGGTTTTGCAGCAATTTCTCAACCCAATAACTTTCTTGCAATAAATCGACGAACACCTTACAGAAAACCTAAGTCAGAGTTCCTTCGGATTTGCAAGATTTGCCGGGCCACTATCCTACGACATTCACAAAGAATACATCTTGAAGCAACATCCGAAGCTGCATTCGAAATGTTCAGAAACCCTTGCGGAGAATGAATACGATTTAACGATTCGAACAGAAGTACTGAGCTTCACATAGTGAACTATGATGACGGCTCCTATAAGATGAAGTAAAGAAGTAACAATAATATTAACTCAGTTGATTTAAGCTAACATGGCGCTGAAATGAGCCGATAGTCTCGTATCGCATCTTTTTGGACCGTATAGAAATTATACGATGGCGAATGAAGCTGTAGAAGCTCTCGGCGTAGATTAATGTTTGAAGGACGCATCACTCGTTCGACTTCAATAAGCATCGTTTGAGGCCACTGAAATCCATATCTCGCCTTTACAATGATTCGCGACGGCCTGCCGATCTCTCAAATCAGTGGAACTATCCTTCTAAGCAAGTCCGGTGCCAATTCACCGATTCAGAGGGGACCGAAGGCTTAGTGAAAAGAGGGGGAAGTGTGGGATCGAACCATCGATTACGTGTGCGTCGCAGGGCATCTCTAATCACTGCGCCGCATATAAGCCCATAATTTAAATCCCATTTTCTTTGAGAGCATCAAAATTCACTTTACGGAAAATCGGGTGACATATTTTGACACGAACTACACTTGCACGAGGCTAACATAAAGGCATTTGGTGACTAATCAAAGTGACATTTACAGCACTATGTCAACGTAAGAAGGCGTCGAGGCCTTGTGGATATGATGCTCGTCGCGGCGCGCGTGATGGCGAATCCCAGCAACCAACTCTCCGGCAGGCGACAACGAATGCCCCATAGAACGCCACAATCAAGCTATCCTATAGATTACAAAAAGACATGCTCAACTTATACTCTACGACTTTGAAGAAGAAGAACAAGACGAAAAAATTGTCGAATTCTAGAAGTGGTGGGATACGTAAATCAAGGAAAAATACTGTGAAAACGGCTAATAAAGTGTCTGAAAAAGGATGTTAACATAACACTTTGGAAAAGAAAGTCAACGTTTCGAAAGCGTACTTGATGCAACTGATGCTGATTCAGAAAAGCCGGTTCTGACAAAGCTCTTGTCGGATGTAAAATTTTTGGATCTGTACCAATCCCAGTCACTTTCTCGTCTTTCAGAGACCCTCTGAAAACAAAAAAAAAGAAGTTTTTACTCAATTCCTGTCTATCTCTGCTACAACGGCTCTGTGAAAAGAGATAAAATTCTAAGCCCTGCGGCTATACTCACTGCGATTGGATCGGAACAGAAGTGACTGTAGTGTTTGCAGGAGCTTGCCTCCTTGTATCACGTTTACTCTCTCGAGCTCGATTCTTCTAAAACTGACGCCTTCTCAAAGGTATAAGGAAGAGAAAGTCGATAAGAAAGATAGGAAAAAAAGGGACGAGTTCTTTGCGAATACGCTAATGACATTCAGATTAACCTGCTGCTTACGCTGTTGTTGAAAGTGTTGCTTCACAGTTAACGGCGCGTCGACGGGCACTCCAGGAATTGCCGAACTATCAGGATAACTACAAAACGACAGATTACGAAGAAAAAAAAATAAATAAAGTTATAAATTTAACAAGAAGTCTATCATCAAATATAATGATTATAAGCATTGATAAAAAACCGTGACTTCACCAAGTGAAAGCCAACTGAAGACGGCAATACTATTCCAACTTATATTACAGCTGATTTTGACAGCAGCAGGATCAAAAAAAGATATGGAAATGATAACCAGTGAGAACTATGACAATTTCCAAAAACTTAAGCTAAAAGAAAACACTAATACGACCTAGGGAAGAGATGGAAATCATGATTAATGGAAACTCTGAAACGTTCCCAGATTTATACAAAAAGAAAACACTATCATGACCACGAATGAAAAGGCATTCCAAAAGGCCTAGTTCAAAAGAAAACACCAATACAATTGAGGAAACGACGCAGATGGCAATCTACTAAAGACATTTTTGTAGGCTTGGATCAAAGAAGAAAATTTAGAAAACTCGGAGAAACCGGAAAAAACAAGAGTAAAATTAGAAAACCTACACAGTGGCTGTATGTCCGCGACCACCGGTCACCACTTTACAAGTGACGCCCAACTGGATATTCTAAATAAATAATATTAAGTGGACTGATAAACATAAACAATAAACAATAAACACAACAAGCATTCCAGAGAGTCATTCTAGATTAGGTGAAGCTTTCCACAGAAAATCAACCCCATTTACTGACGAACCTTTCACGAACTGTCCCTGAATTAAGAGCACGCCTGAGGTTGCTATATCTTATCCCTCTTACGCTTATATAAGTTACCTCGATGAGTTCACCTTTCTCTAGACCAAATTTAAGCGAGGCTGGCATATAAATGCATGAATAAATAAAAACAAAAGGATCCACTGCGGAGAATTATGATCCAATAACTTTGAAAGTATTGTTTAATTGGATTTTTTTGATAGGAAAACACAAGAGTACGCTTAGGTTAAGTCTTAAGCTCAAAACTGATGGGACCACAACTCTTTACTAAGATGTAAGATAAAGTATATGATCAACTCTTTCCGTGCGGTGAGGCTCGTTTTCGATGCTCAACTTTCTAGAGTTCTTTTTCGCTGGATAGACTTTTTTTACTGATATTTTTGTAGCCATTCAAGACCTCAAACTTCCGCCATTTCAACAATGAACTTGGTTTCTGAAAAGGTTTTTCAATTGAGCTGTAGCACCGGAAATGGAATTTTGTTTCACTCTCGGAAAGCTTCGTTTGTATGGCTGGTGTCTGTAGATGGTACTCCGCTGGATTATACGATTACTTATTCTATAGCAAAAATCTCTGCGATTTCGAAGCTAATTTAGTAATATGCAAAATTTCTTATGATTTTACTGTCTTTTTTAGAGCATAGTGATGGTTCCTAGACACCTAAGAGAATTGAAATGGTGAGCAAAAATTCGACGGGAGTTGAACCCGCGTTTCACCCATACCGAGGCGCGCATGCTACCACTAAATCACCTAGGCATCGTTTCACTACCACACATTCTTCAGTGTCTCCATCATAGCTATTCTCTTAGGTGCATATGAAAGATTGTAACACTGCAAAAAAAAAAGCAGTGAATCATCAGAAATCTTGAATATGGAGTATCATATTGGCTGTCAGCCTGACTGGGTTCATAGAGCAATACTGTTCACCCCGACCAAACCTGTTGTGGGTTGGTAGCTGATAGCTATTACGGAAACATTGGAGAATGAGTGGTGGCGAAACGGTGCCTCGGCGGTGTAGTGGTAGCATGCTCCCCGGTATGGGTGTAACGCGGGTTCAACTCCAGTCTGAGGTCGAATTTCTGCTCACCACTCAATTCTCTTAGTTAAATTTAGTTCTGCTTAAGGCCTTCATAGTGTTTTGAGCGAGAGAAAATAAAATTACGTTTCACAATCGGAATGTTCTTCTCACATATGTGAAATATATGTGCATAAAAAGGTTATGAGCTCGTAGAGAAAATTGTGGACTACGAGAACAATACAGAAAGCCTGAGATTTTATCCAAACGAAGCAAAAAATCCTTATCAAATAAAGAAAATCGCGCGTCGCGGGCGAAAGTACTTCAACGAGCGTCCGGAAATTGTTGAATTTGCCAGGGGTAGGCATATCTTAAACCTATTAAACGTATATATATATATATATATATATATATATATATCATATACTATAATAGTATATACATATGCATATGTATATGTATAGTATGCATATATATACACGTATATATATATACATATGTATGTATAACATCTTGCGAAATCTAACCTAGAGGCTTGCCAGAGGCTGGTATCTAAATTACTTACTTGATACTTCATATTTGTACAGCTTGTCTTCACTGAGAGTGCGGGCCCCACACAGGGAGAATGCGCTGGTTTGGCTGTTTCGTTTCCTGGAGTCCCGAAAGAAAGTTAAGCCTCGTGGCTTCCTCAGGTTGTCACCACATTAGAGCAGTCACCGGCCCTTGGGGATCAGAGGAGACTAGCAAATTGCGATCAATAGCTACCAAGACAGCGGTTATACCTGGTATAGTTTACTCTTAGTTGGGCTTTCCGGGTGGAAACCACGGACTCCTCAGTTGGGGGAGCCCTGCTGGAGGATCAAACCCCGTTAAAGTTCATAATCCTACACCCAGGGACGCCTTGCAGCCACGATGAGGCACTGAACCATCTGGGAAGGTAATTAAATAAACAAAACTATAAAAAACTAAAAGAAATATGCGCCTTATACTCAGCACTGAGTTTGTATGATAACTTCCAACATTCTAGCACATGCCCCTGAGGATAGATTGAACGCGAGTTCGACTCCCGTCTGGGGTCAAACGCCTTGCATACTACTCAGTGGTCTTGGCTCGCAAGATATTTCTCATTTCTGAAGAAAAAACAAATAAAAGGGTTTTAGTGAAAATCGGCCTTCCCTTCTACTACGGAAACTTCAAGGGCGATTTTCCCCTAAATACCAGCCTCGTCCAAATTTTAAAAGAGAAAAGACAGCTCGTAGGATATCTAATGCAGCTGAGTGGAGCCCAAAACTCTGAACATCATACGGGATTGAATTCGCAATTCAGCCTTCTCGCGAGGCGCGTGCTAACCCAATTGCGCCAAGAGCGCCACGCCGAAGTTCCTGCTCTGCTACCACTCCTTCGCGTACCGAGAAAGGGTTAAATGCGGGTTAAACCCGTCTGAGGTACGAAAAACGTCGGTATAGCCGATGAGCTGGAAAAACTCACAGACTGAGAAGTTGGAAGAGGCTGCGGCGGCGGTGGCGGAGGCCCATCTTGTTCGGCGGTTCCGCCATTGTAGCCGACGGATTCATTATGTAATCCGCTGGTGGACATCGACGCCGCTCACATTCGAATGAGACGAAAATCGGACGTGACGCAAATTCGTGAAGCCTTCGAAAATGAAGAGAGTAAGGAAAAGAAAGAGAGTAAAGAGAAAAGAAAGAAAAAAAGGAAAAAAAGAAGGAAAGGAAAGAATCGAAGGCTCCACCATCTGAAGGCTTCCGGAGGATCCGATCTGAAGACTGGGTGATCTCGACGAAGCTGCCGCTTGAAATAGACAAACGAATACTCGCACGCCGACGCGTCGATGCAACGGGTGCACTGCGGCGCGTATCGTGTGCCCATGAACTGGAGCGCGAAAATTTCCAAGCTTGTCTTGTGCCTCGTTCCCTTTTAGCCCGAGGCCATTCGGTCGGTATGGTTTTCGGTACTTGTCCATCATGAGGCGGCAAATAGATAACCAATCCCATTCGCTGGACAAGAATTTTTTTGTGGGATTGTCAGTAACCATTCAAAAGCTGAGATTTCTGGCTCCAGAATGCCGTTTTTTCGAAAAGACCCCTTTATGAGACTGTAAAATCCACACAAAACTATGTCCCCGGCGCGCATATTTCTCGCCGAACAGAGCTCTTTTCTTGGACTGTTAGTAATCGATAAAAGGCACGATGACTGCCGATTTTCGAGCATAGGAACGCGTAGAAAAGTATCGTCTTAGCTGTTCACGTGCACGCCTCACCCACCGGCACGTGAATTGGCCAAAGATCCATTTGCTCGCGTATGTTAATCCAACCTGTTTTTTTTTCTGTTGCATTGCAGAGGAGCTATCTTTCCAGAAAATAAGCACAGCGTTGGAATCAGCAACGATTACGGTATCGAATAATTACTAACAGTCCAAGGAGAGCTCTGTCCGGTGAGAAATATGTGCGTCGGAGACATAGTTTTGTTCGGACTTTACAGCGTTATAAAGATGTGTTTTCGAAAGCCGGCAACTTGAGGCTGTAGCCAGAAATCTAAGCTTTCGAATAATTACTAACATTTCCATTAAAAGTTCCTGTCCAGCGGCACAGATCGGATTTTCATATGTCGCCTCATAATGGGTAAGTACCGGTTCTCTTTCTATTGTACACGATTCGTCGTCGTAATTCACTGAGCGGATCCCAGCACTTCTTGCATTAGCTATTTCATTTGATAATCTAAAAGGGCAAAATACAAGATGACCGATATACGATCAGCGATAGGGCCATTGTCCCTTTAGGAGGAAGATTTCCGTGGAAAATGTTTGCCATTATTCCACCATATATGCGATCCTCCTTCCTTGTTCTGACATTCCTCGCCGCCTATTTTTGCACCAAAAAAGTCGGCATAATCAATCGCTATCTATGATAATTCGACGAACACATTGGGAAAAGAATGTCGCAGAGAAAAGCTTTTTTTTATGAAGTTTTTGTTGAATATTTTGATACTTGATCTGGAAGGTCCTACGGGTAGGAAAACCCTGATTTGGAGGTTGACTTGAGAGCGAAGCTCGTCTTAAAGCGGCTCCTGTCCTTGAGAAGTTTTTTCCAGCGAGAATTCCTTTCTTCAAGACGGGAGAAAGTTGCCAATGGACGTGGAAGTGTTCTAATGGTCCGACTCGTACAGATATCAATCGTATTGCTTAAAAAAATGGTACTTTTTTGACACTTGCATCGTACCATGGTTGGAGAGAAAGTTATGGGACATTCTGCTAAGCATGAGATAATTCCATGCATATGATGGGATTTGCAGTTTCTTATGTGGGATTTTCTCATTGAAGACCTAGATATTCGTCTTCATTTCCATTTTGTTACAAGCCTCCGCCATGTCCAACGATATAATCGAAGTTCGTGTTTCATTGCATCTTTAAGGAGAAAGCGAGCTTTCAGAGCGGGCTACAGTCAGTTCATGAAATCGACGAAGTTGGAGGGGAAGGTTCAACAAGCAAATCTCCTGTTGGACGATGATTTCAACGCTTTTCAAGGCCGGAGATCAAGACCTCGAAGACAGGCTTCGTTGAGAAAGTAGAATAAAGTCGGAGATTTGATTGCTGTCGAGCTTGCTTAAAAAATTCGAAGGAATGGTACTTCGACTTGATTCGGAGCTTGACGGATCGATGGCAGAAATAGGTAGAAAACGATGTCCTCTATTCCGAAAATAGTTAATATTGTTTTTATCTGGAACTCATGCACAAACTTCCATCTTTTTTACAAGTGCCCCAGAACTTTCTTTCAAACCTGGTGCACAGTGAGAGATCGGTCACGTTATACGGTAATTCGAACTGCAAATGAATCCAAACACTAGGACTTATTCAAGCAAATGTTAGTCTAATTTTCATGAGGAACCGTACTCTCATAAAA
Organism: Parelaphostrongylus tenuis; assembly: GCA_019055375.1. NCBI lineage: Eukaryota > Metazoa > Nematoda > Chromadorea > Rhabditida > Metastrongylidae > Parelaphostrongylus > Parelaphostrongylus tenuis. The sequence continues at coordinate 15,558 of JAHQIW010000581.1, read as the reverse complement.
CATCTGCTCAAAAATAGTGGAATATGCCATGATTTTGAGCCTCATTGAAATTTTTTCCAGATTGAACTTTGTGCTAGTGTATTCAGTCAACTATTTCAATTGAAATATTTTCCTTGAGAATTCCCCAGGCAAGTAGTTTGCGACATGATTCTATGTCAAAATAGTTTCCTTCAAACATGCTTTGGCTCTTTCATGGTTTGATCGCCTAATAACGGCTATTTTTCCCACCAAACTGGCAATATTCGGCGCCGCGACTCTGACACGCTGCACTCAAACCCGTTTCAATTCGTCGTAGAGAGTAGTATAGCCATTGAATCTTTGTGATATATTAGGCAATTATGTTTTCTATTCATATTTAAGGTTTCACGATAATTCATGCCTTGGATCGACTGCTACAGTACTTTTTCTAAGCGGCACTCAACACGATGTCGGGCGCTTTAGACCCACGACGGGGTCAACGCGCAGGGGGCGCAACGGGGGAACCCCACGTGGCAGATAAGCAGCCGTGACGTCTGTGGCCATCAGTTTGTTGTCGTCGCTGGTTGGATCGACATGTCCGCTACTGCTGCTAGCGCTGCTGTCGCCATGGGCGCTGCCACCGGAACTGGTTCTGCCAAAGTCGGCAAGGGCTCGAAGTCGAGCGCAGTGAAGAAGGCTCCGTCTCATCCGACCTACTCGGCCATGATCAACAAGGCGGTCGCCGAGTTGAAGGATAGGTCTGGATCGTCCAAGGCTGCTATTCTGAAATACCTGATGGCACACTACAAGCTTGGAGGTAATACCAACAAGGTAATTTTACTTTAGACTTTAACAATTGTTTTTCTGTTCTTATTCTGAAGTACAATTTGTTGCAGATCAACTCTCAGCTCCGCATGGCCCTCAAGAAGGCTGTGGCGAAGGGTGAACTGAAGCAAGTGAAAGGAAGCGGGGCATCCGGAAGCTTCAAACTCGGTGAGAAGAAGTCCGCGCCTTCCACTAAGGAGAAGGTAAGTGTTTTTGGCATGCTTCATTTTGGAGTATGATTGAGTGGAGTGGCTTCTGCAACATCACACCGTTTAGCATTCGAGCAAGAAACCGGCTGCTAAGGAGCACAAGTCTTCCGGCAAAGCTGCGTCGAAGGAGCCTAAAGTGGAAAAGAAAGCAAAGAGCCCGAAGAGAGCCAAAGCTCCTAAGGCGAAAACTGCTAAGAAGAGGCTTGCTGGCAAGACTACCAAACCGAAAAAGGTCAAAAAGCCGAAGATCTCGAGCTCTAAGGTGAAGAAGGAGGAGCCTTGGATCTGTTAGTAATTCGCCTTAATCTTTTGAAGATCTCGTTTATATATCTGTAAATTTCAAGCTCATGAAGAATAAATATGTATTCCTGTAGTCTTTGTATTGGCATTGCTTGATGACTACATTCTCTGCCGTTATGGCTGAGTCGACATGGCCAGGTGAAGGGATGCTCAGACCCCGAACTGCCTGTCTAGCTGGGGGTATCGTTACCATCTGCGATTACGTTGAGGCATCAGCTTGTGGGTGCTCGGACGACTTCAGGTGTAGTTTTGCACCAATTTGTTGGGTACGGCTTAGTATTTGGTTGGTGAAAGATTAATTGCGGTTCAGGCATTGTTGAAATACGCCGTCTGTTATTGGGATAAATAAATATGGTCAATTACATAGTTTCGATGCACATTCCTCGCTCTATATCTTGTCGCTAGTGACGTGTCATTAGGTTGTTCAATAAGTCTTGGCTCAAAACAGTAGGTACCAAATTTAGCGATCAGAACGAATTGAAATTGCAGGGCTTTGATGTCGTCCAGTTGCGTATTTTCTTTCGAACATTTTACTATACAACTTGCCTACATTTGCTTTGAAATGGAGCTGTTGTGGTGACAAAGTCGCTTGCTGCTCATGTGCGAAAGGCGCAGAAGGGAAAGTACTAGTGAAGCGGGACGCAAGATTAATAGAGCTTCCTGTGGATGGCCCGAGCGCGAGTGATCCTCCATACTGTTCTCTCCAGCTTTGAACCTTGCGAACCACTAACCAGCCGTTCTTTCTGCAACCGTAATCTGAAGCTCCGTCAATCTTGCGCGCCGCTTCACTAGCTTTAACCTTGCGCGCCATTCGTGAATGAGTAGCAAGCGAATTTGTTCCAGAACAGCTCCATCTTCGAACAAATAGAGGCAAGTTGTATAACTGAATGTTTGCAAGAAAATGTGCAACTGAACGATACCTTGCTCATGCGGTTTTATTCACTTCTGGTTAATAGTTTTGATTTTTACTGTTCTAGTGCTAACTTGGGGACTGACCTAATACAACTGAGTATTATATGTGAAAATCGTGCTTGTGGTCTATCAGTTTATAGCCAGGTCTTCATGTCTATACGTCATATTTTACTATATATATCCGACAAATAAAAACCTGACAAGGTGCTTTTTGCTACTCGTCGGTACACAAAATCTTTTTCTGGTCTTACCTCTCCTATGTTGACGTGCATTCAATAAGCTATCAAACGCATATAACAGTGAAAGGAAAAAGTTTTATAACACACTAATTTGAACACTAGAACTACAGCACATTCGCGCGACCACGTTTGCACATGATACGCTCAAATTAATATAGGTCAGATGACCATCTCTTAGGCTATAATGAACTTTACCAGGTGGAATGAGAATCATTTATGTGTACACGTGAGCACCAGTAAGAGGCTGATTATTTTTCTCGTTCGTTTATTTACTATGATGTGTAGAGAAATGGGCACGTAGCCCTTCAGCGGTTCAAAGAGATTTCTTGCCTTAACTTTCTCCTTCTATCGATAGCCTTTCTAACGGATATGCTGTCTGGCATCGTTCGTTTAAATCTGCTCTCTTATCTTTTATAACTCACAGAAATCATCTTTCAGACGAGTTTATTTTGCGGCGAAAGCCACTCCTCTTGAAGAACTTCGTTGAGAGTGTATCGAAAAAAGCGGTTAAACTTATCCAGCCAGTGATGTAGAGTGATGTGCACAACTTTTTACGTCAGCTGGGATCCGAACATGCGGATAGGGTATAACTCGGGTTCGAGTCCCAACTGACGCACAGTTTTGCACATCACTCTACATCAGTGGATATGTTGTAACATCATACCACCGCTAAGAGCGATTAAATAGAAAGATTTCTATACCCTCACTCAAACGCGTGACATCGATGCTTGGGAAGAACTTTTTGTTTTGATTAAGAGACAAATGGATGAGGAGATTTCTTCAAACTGTTGGAGCATTTATGAAGAACAAAGTCGTGAGTGTCTTCAGGTGAGGCTGTATACGAAGCGAACTAAGATTTGTACATACTGGCTGGTTCCATAATTTCTTTCGCATTGTTGTTTTATTCAGAAAAACTGTTTTGTGTTGGAGAATGTTTTAGCTGATTTAACCAGAAACTTGGATACGGCTGTAGCACCATCGCTTGTCTTCTAAATGAAATGGGCTGCCGCAATGCGATGTCTCGATGGACATCTGATACGATGACCGACCACGACGCGCTACATGCTTGACCATCTGCGAAAGTCTTCTGCTGCAACCGCACAGGTTAGCCTTTCTCAAGTCCTTCATCACTAGAGACGGAGGTAAGTCCTGAGTTTGCTTTGAAAACTTACACCGCTCGTACTGGCTTCGTTGCGTCAAAGACTCGCCAACTCAGCGAAAGCCCAAGTTTCGTGCTCAGAAGATCAAGTTTTTGGTTTTCTGGGAGTGGCAGGGCATGCTGGTCGAGATTTGATTCGACGACAAGGAGCTACGGAGTATAGCTCGGGAAGTTTGGCCGCAGCATCGCGAGAAAAGCGTCCGTGAAAACTCAGTATCGCCCTTTTTGTAATAAAGGCCCACTTCATGTTGCGAAGTTGATTCGCCATTTTTTGGAGAGACTAGGTTGGATCACGTTACCACATCCACTGTGTAGCTCTGATTTCGCTCCATCGAACTGTAATCTCTTACGCTCTCTAAGGCAGCATCTGTGGGTGAAAAAAGGAAAAGACTGCACCAGCCGTGAAGTGACCTCATCCACTTCTTTGATAGCCAGCCTAATACTTTTGAGGGGAAGGCATCCGATCTATGCCCAGAAAATCATTGCATATCATTGATCATGATGGTGATTATATTGTTGCTAATTGATTTACTCAAATAAATACCAGTTGGATTAACAAACGTGTTGAAATGCGAAAGAAGTCATAGGGCAACTGTATTAGAAAAACAATACTATCATTTACCATTAACACTGTAGCAGACTGTGAATTCTAATGAATCGTAGTGACATAGCCCTCACATCGACTATGTACATTTCCACTTGTTGCTCATTAAAGTGACATCGCGTCGTAAATGCTACTTAATCTATCCCATCAAAACTACCTAATCCCCCTGTGCAGTTTATAGCCAAGTCTCTCGTTTGAAAAGTATGGCATAACTAAACGCTGATGAATCAACTTTAAAAAAGTATTTGTTCGACAGTACTTCTGGCAAACTGCTTATAAATTTACAGGGTGCGAGTAAAGGTCTCGTAATTTTCATTTTGTTAATTTTTACATAGATATGATACTTTTTATTAGTGTCGATCATTTTATTGAACCTTGTTCAATTTTGGTCTACAATCTGTTTTATTTGCTTGTCTATTTCCAGTTGTGCTCAAGTTATGGATCGTGGAAGTCAAGGAATCGCAGTAGCTGAGTTGCATAAGATGCTCGCACGCGTCTCCGCTGTATTCGTCCCAAGCGCTGTCAAAGCCGAACCACTTCATAATCGCCATAGTCGATGTCAACTTTTCAAGAGGAGTCAACAGAAGACAGCAATAGCAAAAACCATAGGCTACAGTCATTTTCCGCCTTTTGTGATGGTCTAGACCGGCATTTGCGCCTTGGAAAAAACGCTTTTGACTTCATCAGGACGTGTCAAAATCATCAATGCCAGCTATCACCAGTAAGTTTGACGGGGTGTACTGAAGAAATGAAGTACTCAACACTTTAACGCTAAAGGTATTACGCTTCAGCAGGGCAGAGTTCTTGCGCATTCGGTCCGTTAAACGATCGCCATCTGTCAAGATCAGTTTTCAGGCTCTTGGTGCAGGGTCATTTGGCCGTTAAATTCACCTTATCTCAACACGGTAGATTAATCTGTGTGGCCCATACTGGAGGAAGAAGTCTTGGCCACTCGCTAAAATGGCGCAGACGTGCTTAAAACGGATCAGACACGCGGTTGGGACGAAATTACGGTGGAAACATGTGCGACCATCTTGTGCAATCCAGTAGCGTCGATTTGTTGATTTTCACGATCCATAACTCGCGCAGTATTGAGAATAGACAATCAAATAAAATAGATTTTAGACCAAAATTGAACAGAAAATTCAATAAAATTATCAGCATTGCCTGAAAAATATCATATCAATGCTAAAATAAACAAAATGATATAGGAAGAGTAGGGGCTCCCGAGAAGAATGACTAAAGACGAAGGGTTCTGCCCGGCTGACGAGACTGGAAGGTGGAAACACGTGTATCGGGCTGTATCGGGCTATACAAGAGCCCATTAACAGACCACATGACATGTTGGCTCAGATAATGATTTTGAAGTATAACAAAATGAAATATATCAGAGCTTTCCTCGCACCCTGTAAATCTTCTATAGCGAAGGAAAGCAGAAGGGGAATTGATGCTCTTAATTCACCTGAGAGAACAAAAGTTTAAAAATTAAGTCTTGTGAAAAGAAATGAGAGCGCGACCTTTCCTGGCACAGACTTTTGTTCCGAGACTAAGCAAGGATAGAAAATTAACCGAAAGCGAAAAAGTAGCACTGATCAATAAGAGGCCGAAACAGCTAAGAAAATCGTCGTTAATCGATGCACCAATGAAAAGCTGTCGTGGATAGAGTAGCTAAGGGTGAAGAGGACTTTAAAAGTGTCCTTGTGAATAAACTATGCCTCACAGATGCTTGTTTTATACTAATAACAACTCTGTTAAAAGATCGAAAAAGATTTTCATGATTCAGTAAACCATCTCGTTGATAACATGCTTTTTCATCCATTCTGTTTTTTCTAATTCTGGACGACCATTTCTTGTTTGCTAAACAATAAATTAAAGGAGACAAATTACTAGTAAAGTGTTTATTACGAATAATCCTGAACAGACATTTTGAAAAAGGCAAGTGGAAACGATAATACTTCTGTTAACAGAGTTAGAAGTCTTTGAGGAATTATAAATTACGTACACTCGAAAAATCCGCTACTCAAAGAGACTGGTTGATAGATTGTGTAAAAAATCATGCCGTTTTGGGTTCCTAATTAGATTTTTCCGTACTTTGTTCCTAACAGAAAACACAACTAATGATCAAAGTTTTCTACATCGATTTCGATAATTTCCTGCCACTTTTCGGATAAAAGATCGATGCCTCAACTGTACAACTTACTCCATGCTCCATAAATCATGTGCGCCGCTTCATAGCATTTTCCCCTATGCGCCACTCGTGCACGAATAACAAGCGAACTTGTTTCTTAGACAGCTCCATATTAAAGCAAGTATAGAGAGTTCAATACCAATATGTTCACCAGAAAATGTGCAATTGAACGATACCAAAATCATGCAACTTTATTGCAAAAATCTTTTTGAAAAAACAAACGATACGATCTTTTCACACAATCTATTACATTTTGTGAAAGAGTGTAGTTAGGTGCTGATACTGTTCCTAACGACACAGCTATCATCCACAGCCGTTGTTTATTTATTTCAAGTAATAAAAAAGCACTCTTTGATAATAAATAGGTCATTTGAGTATAGCAGCTATCCTGAAAGCATAAATAATCTTGGCTCATTAAGTCAGGCAATTTTCACTGTATTTCCATTTTTTTCTAGATTTTCTAATCTTCGTTCAAATAAATCTCGGTCCAATAATACAGCTGCTTGGATCGACATCTTTATGAACAAAGGCAGAACAATAGGTGCTGGAAGTTATGCTCAAAGAGAGTACATTACTGCTGCCTTTTCATTGAACAATGTGTATAACAAAAGTCCAAATCCCACGAAATATACTAACCCTCTTCCTTCTTTTTTCTTCCTCTTCTTCTCCTTCATTTCTTATATTGTATTTCTTTATCTGCCGTATTGTACTTTCTTTTTCATACTTCTGAACAGGTGGAAGATAAGCGTGACAACGGTTACGTAGCTTATTTTCTAAGTCGTGCACGCATTCTCCTAATTCCAACAGGAGGTACACCTGTTAAAACGGTACCAAAACAACGTAATAGGGTTTAAAGTGTTACTCAAGGATAATCCCCTCGTTTTACATAATTCTACCACTCGTGACTATAATACATTGGCCAAAAGTGTACGATTGTGTAAGTGAAAACGGATCCTCGGCAATGTACTGGATTTCCACAATCTGCGGACTGGTCTTTTTGGATTGATCACCGAGTAAATTCTGCGATTACTGCGAATGGCCTTAAGTGGCCCGGACCGTTCATTTAGAGTTTATGCAATGCATGTTTATGTGTGGCTTACATTATAAAGGTCAGGAACAAGTATTCCACGTCCCGTGGTGGTTATGGATTGTGTGTCGGAGCATTGATTATGTTCCACTAGTTCGATCGTGGTAACATAAACGCACGTGAAAAGCGTTTGATGTTAGTAATCGGGAAAGTTTGAAGAGACAACGTTAAACGGATGTCGGTCAGATTTGCGTTCGCACTGGATTATCTGGGCATCAGTGGATCGATGTGCTCTAGACTTCGTATTCAGAAAACAAAACTACAGCTTTGTCGTAATATTTAGATCATCTGACATATATTCAAAACTCTAATGAGAATTTTCTTCATTGTTTTTTCAGCATGTCAACAACTTCCACGGGTTCTCTTCCTCGTGTCTCCGGTAGAAACATGGCTAGATAGAAAGTGCACAAAATCGAAGGTCCGACATAAAGCACCAAAAACGATTTCGGACCTATGAAAGTGAATAGAATCTCGCAACTGAAAGCCGTCATACAGCTCATGATAGTGTCCCATGCAAAGCCGGCTGATGTGAGCATGCTACGATAACGGAGTGTCACTAATTCCGACCCGATGAAACGCGCCACAGGTCCGACTCCAACACTGAAATACACTGTTCGTTTCCAGCTTTGCATGAAGATAGTACCTACCTACCCGTAAGTGAAGCCGAAAATGATGAAACATCGGTGGGCAGCCATTTTTCATCTCCTCAAAAAAAGTGCTCATCTCAGCAAAGAAAACGTAAAGGCTGAGTGATGCCATATTGGTAATGCTCGACCATAGAATGATGTTTCGACGACCACATCTGAGGTAGCTTGGGTATTGTGGAAAAATTTTTCAACACCACTGCTTTTTTTGAATTCAAACAAACACCTCTCGATCAAAACTACACTGCTCAAAGTGCCAGCTAGAAATGCGGCGCCCATCACTGAACTTGACCATTGAGCTAAAGTATACTCAACACCTAGGCGCTTCAGATGGAATGTAGAGGAGAGAAGGATCATCCACAGCGCTACGGTATTCTAAAAAAAGGCTATGTGCGTATAAATTACTAAAGGTCATTAACATAATTTTCTATGGGTACCTGAAGAGATGCAATAAAGAGCAGTAGTGCTGCCCAAAGATGTTTTTGTTTGAAGAGATCGGAGAATCTTGCCTTATCACCAGAGGCTTCTACGACGTCCTAAGCAAATGGTGCAGATAAGTTCAGAGAAAAGTACTTTTCTTCTGAGCTTGGCCTTTGTATTCAAAAAAGGTACAATTTCGAATGTAGAGTAGTGTCGTTACGGTTTACCTTCTCTATGGTCTTCAGTGACTCTGCAATATCGGTCGATTCACCGTAGTAGAGTTTCAGAGAATCGGCGGCTTTCTTGTGTTCGCCTCTTGAGAGGAGAAATTTTGGCGTTTCTGGCAAGACTGCGACAGCCACAACACCAATAACACCTAAAATTCAAACGACGACGTCCTACTTGAGTCGGTGTTAAGAATGTTTATATTTGAGACTCACACGGCGGAATAGCAGTGGCGAGATAATAAAGGAGATTTTTCCCAAGAAGTGAGTCATTTCCGAGTGTTATGCTAAGGAAAGCAAACAAAGCGTACATCACACCATTCAGACAAGATGCCATTCCTCTAATGGAACTTGGAGCAATTTCCTAGGTTGTAAATAAATAGTTCCTATAAATTCATGTGCCAAAAATATTGTGATTCAAAGTTTCTTGATCATATTAATGTTTTGACGATATTCTCTTGTCAACCAAACCTTTAAATTGATGTTGGAAAAATCTCGAAACTTTCAAGTATGAGTACAAAAATCGCTAGCACTAGACACAGAAAGCCTTCATTTATGTGAATAATAAAACAATAAAGGATTGTAAAAGCAGTCATTTCACCGAATTAACAGATTTGTTCTACAGAAGGCGACATCATGCTCTGTGGTGATTTCAGCACTTTAGTTCGATTCGTTCTGCGCATATATACAGAGTGGATTTTTGCTTCCCTTTATTAAAATCGTTCATGCTGAATTTGGTAGCATTTCTTTGCACTTTGACGTACTATGCTTTAGCGATTTCAGCTCCTCACACGTGCAAGAGCAAGGTTTGACTCCGCCCAGGACAACCAAGTGTCTCTTTGAGAAGGATGAACTGACACTAGAATTACCCTAGAAGAAGGTTTTCTCAATCTTATCAATAAAGGTCGATTATTTTCAGTAGTGAGCACTTGGGAACACGTTGGCACAGTAATCCTAGGGTTCTCATGAGAATCGACTCAGCCAACGTTCAGCGGAAGTCATAAAGGAGACTGAAGTCTTGAAACAACATTTGAGCCAGATTTTTGAAAGAAGCTCCTAGAATCTTCCATATCAGAAGTGCAACAGACCAGAAATATGGATATACGAAATGCAGTAGGTAGATACTAGTCACAACTCGTAAATTTATGAAGGTCAGCACACACCACCATCTCTAATGATACATTTTCGAGTGCTGTTTTTCATCCATTGCATCGCTCAATAGTTAGAGTTTCATGCGATTAAGTCGTTGGTTGATGTGGCTTGGTCTTTTGCCGTGAATGCGTTCCTAACTATACTCTGATACAATTAATGAGAATCCTCATCAGAAAAATAACCACAAGAAAGGCCCATTATGAATGACGGTAGTGAAAGTATCTCATAAATGGCAGAGATTTGTGTGGATGCATTCTTGAGAAATGACGTGTTGAATGGCTGTCGACAACCAGTGATTCACCGTTACTCGACGCTGCAACTTCGCTGAAAACCTTTCGTGGAACCATCTTTTTTTGTTGAAGTATAGTTTTTTGCAAAAAAAGTTGGATGGCGCATGATATTTGACCATACGAGTATAGTTCAAGAATATGTACAGCAGCACTATCTTTATCTTTCGTGAGGCGAGCATTTTGATATTAAAAATTCGGTAGTCCATGCCATTATTCATCATAACAAATTCCGCCACTTAAAAGAGTAAGAAAAGCTTGTAATTCAACTTTTTGAAGCATATCTTAATGCGTACCTGTAAATAAAGTATTAATGAGCAATATGCTATTGCCGTCGCAAAGCCACATAGAGTCTGTGCTCCAATGAGAATACCTGGGTTGTGCACAAGGATGGCGATACATCGGAAAATCGATCCCAATACATTCAAAGTATTGCCAACAAGAAATGCCCCTGAAAGTTGGAACATTTCATGTACCATATCGAACCCCTTACGAATTATTCTTTTACGACTTTTCTCCCTACTTAGTCAGCTATTGATCACCTACACTGCGAAAGGTTGCATTTCCGTGCAGTTCAACTGCAAAGAAATTGGCAACTCTTTGATGGCGATTAATATTGAGTTGAAGGTACTAGAATAAACGCGAAAAACGATCTATTACTAAACTGGAGTTGAATTAAGCGATAATCTGACATTTTCTACCGTATTCATCAGTCAAAATACGGGCAGCCCAAAGTCCGGGAAGGTATCCAAGAAACCACATGTTGACAACCACACTCCGCAACAATGAAAATTTCTCTTCTGAAACAGCGAAATGTTTATGGACTCTGTACCTATGCTATTTATGCGATTAAGTAGTCTCTTGAGAATATCTTGAATTGAAGTTTCTATCGAAATCGCAACCATTACAGTATGCTGCGATTTTTAAAATTTCCCTTTTTAAATGTTTTAACACATACGTATATATATATATATATATATATATATATATAGTATATATAAGCATAGATATGTATATGTACATATACATAGATATGTATATATACATACATATACATAAATGTATATATATACATGCACATATACATAGGCATATATATACATATACATATATATATATATATATATATATGCATATGCATAAATAGAGGGTGCAATAAAAAATCTGTCAAATTTGTAATTTGCCAAATATAGCATTGATATAATGTTTTTTAAAATCAATTCTAATAATTTTATTGAATCCTCTGTTGAATTTTGGTCTAGAATATGTTTTATTCACCTGTCTACTTTCATTTATGTTGAAGTTAAGGATCGTATAAATATACATATCACAGTAGCTGGATGGAAAAGACGGGAATAAAAATTGCCGACATTGTTAAAACCGACTTGTTTCAGACCAGCAAGTATCTGAAGGGCAGTGAAACGGCCACCAAAGAGGCTGGAGGGATTGAAGACTGTCGTCAAAGAGGGCGCCCAACCACCTCGTCTACTCCGGAACCAATGCCCCATCTCAACGAAATCCGAGGCGTCGATGTTCAAGATGGCTTGAGAAGATTGGGATCAGCAAGTGGAGCGTCTGGAAAATTGTTGAAAACAAGCCGAAGCCTCGCAGCTGCAAGATCGCTCGTGCTCACTTTTTGGACAAAAAGATGGAAGAAAACAGTTTTCAAAGGTTCGCCTTTTATATGCCTAGCCGGTGTTCGTTTTTTTTGATAGTACTTTCAGGGATGAGAAGTTAATTACAATCAAAACACTCCACAATCGCTAGAATCGACGTCAACTTCTCAACATAAACCACCGGAAGTCTGCAGTAGCAAAAACCATGGGCAGCAGCCATTTTCCGACTTCTGTGATGGTCTGCGCCGGCATTTGCGCCATCGAAAAGAGGCCGTTAATCTTTATCAATAAAAACGTCGAAATCAGCGTTGCCAGCCATCAGTGGCAAGTTTTACGGAGTGTACTAAAGCCATGTAGTACTCAACACTTTAGCGCCGACAGATTTAGGCTCCAGAAGGACTGGACTCCTGCTCATTTGGCCAGCTCAAAGATTGGCATATGTCAAGAGCTCTTTCCAGGCTTTTAAGGCTAGGAAATTTGCTGTAAAATCGCAGGATCCCAGCTCAATGGATAACTCCGTGTGGTCTACGCTGGAGGAAAAAGTTTTGGCCACCATCTAGCGTAGACGAGCTCAAAACGGCTTTGATACACGCTTGAGACGAATTTACGCTGGAAACGTGTGCGAGCCACGTGGGTAATTTACGCAGACGACTACGTATCTGTATAAAAACCAAAGGAGGAATTTTGAGAATTTAATCAAGCTCTTTGTTTGCTGTCATAGTTACTGATTAGAAAAAGTTTTTTCTCCAACTGAATAAATAATTTGTTTATGCAGTATTTTTTTAATGTTAAATATCTGAGAAGATTTCAAAGCTTTTCTCGGACCCTATGCTCATATCTAAATCAATATCTGTATCCTACCCGCGACTATTCATATAGACCTCGTCCGAAATAACGATAATATAACTATTTGTACCCGATTGGAGGTTTGATAAGGGCACTTATACAGTACTCGACAGGCGCTGTTTCGTCCGTCTGTACTCCTCAGTAGCACAGTCTTCCTCTCTTCAGCCGATCCTCTGGGGATGTAACCCTATATGAAGGAATCGACGCCAAACACTAGATCACCGCAAGTCAGGTGACAAAATCCCCTAACTTGGAGTGACCACAGTCGAGTGTTTGCGGCTGGGGGAATGAATCATACTCTACCCTCGACTCATCGATCCATCGTACCCACCCTGTGGTCACTGCAAGCTGGGGAATTTTGTCACCTGACTTGCGGTGATCTAGTGCTTGGCGTCGATTCCTTCATATAGGGTTACATCCCCAGAGGATCGGCTGAAGCGAGGGAGACTGTGCTACTGAGGAGTACGGACGGACGAAACAGACGCCTGTCTAGCACTGTATAAGTGCCCTTATCAGACCTCATAAGAGGCTCAGCCACGTTACCATGTTATCATATATCTAAATCTGTATCTGCATATATATATATATATATATATATATGTATATATATATATATATATATATATATATATGCAGTGGCCGAGTGGTCGTGATGCTTGTCACAGCGCGCGTGTAGCCGAGCTACACAACCAATCCTCTCCAGCAGTCAACAACGCCTTATAGAACGCTTACAGCCAGGATATCCTCGAGATTTCAAGGAGACTCGCCAAACCAGCATTCTCAGTTTTCAAGAAGAGGACGAAAAAAGGAATTGAATGATAGAAGTACTGGGATTCTCACTGTGAAAGAAACACTGTGAAAACGGATAATTAAATATATATACATATGTAATATATAATATATATATATATACGTATATATATATATATATATGTATATATACATTGTATTGTGCACAAAGTTTTGAAACATTGACCTTTAGGGTTTTCTTCTGACGTTCTGATTGTGTCTCCCAAGAATTCTTCAAACGCATGGATGGCAGTGTTTGTGTAGGTGGTGGAGAAGGCATACTGAAAATTAACGGCCAAGGAGAGGGGCTAAGCAGATGCACACCAGACGCGCTTGGTCCCACTTCTCTCTCGACATCCTAAATAACAAAGATTAGTTGCATTACTCTTGAACTTCACACGGAGAGAACTATTCAAAACTAATTACACAAAGAAAATTTTTGACAGAACCTGTATATCAGCAGAGCGTTGAGTGGAAGAGAGCCGCTAAATAAATTCTAGGTGATACTGATCTTCTGAGACTCAAGAGGCACTTGAATCATATTTTAACAGCTAATATAGAGTACAATAACCGTGTTATATTGGAATTCGCAAATATCTTATAATCAGTAATCAGTAGAGACTCTGCAAACTAATTTCTTGTCATCATCTTGCGACTGTTCGGTTCACGATATAGGAGAAAGGCTCGAAGATGGCTCAACAAATGATTTTATAGAATCACAGTTACCTTGCCAACAGAAACTGTAGTGGTCGCACGGTACTTCAGGCGTTAGTAATCAAAGTTGTCACGAATGAGTGAAGCTGAGATTATTCAGTGCATTTCAAATGAGGAAAGACGAAGTTGTATGTCTATACATAAAGAAAACAGCGAATTATCAGTGAAGGGCTCAATAGAAATTCAGCCCTGGAAAGACAGGCCTACAATACGAGTTTACACGTCAAATAATTATGTAACATTGCTGGTAATGGTGGGTGCCTATTTAGGAAAGAGCTCCACTGAATTTGCAAAGTTAACAAGCGCAAAATGCTCATTTTCGTTTCAATTTGTGCAGTTCAAGATTTCTCACTAAATTATTGTCATTTAATCCACTTACGGAATGCTAAAACACCTTCCAAAGTTGATGAAATACGTATTTGTCGGTATTTATAAATGAAATGAGCCGAAAAGGAATATTGAGGAGTGGAGCGGCGATATGTGCTCAAACGATGATCAGATATTAGAACAGGCTGATGTTTTATTACCTCGTAGAAGTATCTATGACGAACAAAACAGCACAGAATCAGGAGGATTAACGGGGAAACGCAATGTGTATAAGTGTAAACCAAATACACTTTCGGTACAGCATGATAAATACGGACAGGCTGAATCATCACTATTTTCAACCACTGCGTGAACTGAGGAGGTAACAAACGAAATGGGAAGAAACCGAAAAAAAACATAATGAAAAATCGGCAGTTCATCATGTAGTAATTCCCCGGAGCGACTATTTCCTAACCTCAGCACGGATTGATCATCCAGTGTTTTTCTTAATAAGCAAGTACATGTTTGCTTACCAAATTCGAGGCTTAACAACTTTGGATGTGCTTAACAAGAAAACACTAAATTAAAGCAGTACAAATACGGATTGGTCATTCAGTTCTTCGCTCATTAATGACTAGCTGTGATAGCTACTGAAAGAATGAAGAAGGGCATATATACCAGCAGATTTGAACACAGATATCAGTTATGGGCTCTTTGCTCACACCGGAACGAGATTTTACGTGATTCGACGATTTACTCTATTCTCGGAGTAACTAACTGACGACCTATCTTCTAGTAAAATTCTACACTTATTTAAATACACAATTTCTTTTTCTAAATGGAGTTCATATTCACAAAAAACGTGAAAAAAGAGTGTATCTGCCTATTCAGTGAAGTGCACGCTTGGTGGACTTCGAAAGAAAACTCCGAGAAATGTGAAGAATAGTTTATCAGGTGTGAAATCGTAAATAATCATTAGTGAGTCATACTTAATGGCTAAAAGCAGATTTGGCCGCCACTGGTTGAGAAATTTCTGACGAGAGCAGATTGCTATTCAGATTGTGTCATATAAATCATTC
>JAHQIW010000579.1:0-75258 GCA_019055375.1 Parelaphostrongylus tenuis | reverse complement strand
CACTATGCTCAATCTGGAGCAAGGTCGTTTCCATCATGTTGACATTTCACGTCGAAAGACCTAGACAATAGTATCCGTTCTTAGAAAATGGAGCATAACAAACGGGTGTGTCAGGCTAGGAAATTGTTCGCTTCCGATAGATTGAGAGAGCGTGAATTGGTTTCATGTCGATACAACCCAAGCCAATTTTAAGAGCATATTGAGACCCGTTGGTTCACCTACATCATAGTCTAGGAAAAGGCTTAAGGCATGTTTCAATGTTTTCGTTAATTTAGTTGAAGACCAAACAATATTCTGATCTGCGTGAACATAATGTTTTTCATCATCTTATTAGGTGGGTGATCTATGCCATCGAAATCGGTCAACATCACCGCTTGACAGATTTTTGGGTGTTATGAGAACGATATCGTCAGCAAAGGCGAAGATGTTTTTAATTGTCGACCGTCAATTTTCCCCCCGCCCTGTCCGACATAAGAAGAGACACCATGTTTCAATTGTAAAAGGCTTAATCATGCCCACCAGCTTAATCATCGGAGAATTTATTGTACGTCGCCATTTCTATTGTTCGCTCGAATGATTTTTATCACATTATTGGGTTGGGCAGAGGCGCCTAGTGGCGCAGTGATCTTTTTGTAGGGGTGGTAGGTGCAGTCGCAATACGTTTTTTGTGCGAGCGATATCGTATCCGCCTTACATTATCGTCATGGTTGCCGAGGTCGCCTCAATCACCGCGCTCTCCTTCTTACGTCCAATGGTGATTATTTGTTGTAGATTATTAACTAAATATCAGGGCTCACCCAGACACAATCGTAGTTCGCACTCCAATCGAACCTGCCCATCCCTCAATGGTAGTTTTACTTAATCTGCGTAGTCGAGTAAAGCTGTAGACAATAACCTGTTCGTCCATCAGGGGGGGGGGGGGGGGGGGGGGGCCAACGGACAGGTCTATCTCTAAGTTAGGAGTTCGCTATCCAAGAGGATTAGCTAAAAGGAAAGACGAAGGGTAACCCCTGGCCTGTACGTTAGCACCTGGGAGAGTGACTAGTCATAAAGGGCATTGCAGACACATGTATAGCACTGGTGTGCTCTATAAGTTGCCACGTGGCAGAACCACTAATTAGTGGCGCAAAACATCTTATCAGGCATACTGAAACTCACGCATACTTTTGTTTATTTATTTGGAGATTTTTCTATGCAAGACAAAATAAATTGGTCAGACAAAATTAGTGAATGCAAGACACTGACCGAGAATCCTCGTGCCTTCATAGCAGGAGACGGTCAGTCCGTGTATTCTTCCGCGAGGTCCTATTGTAAAGGCCAGATTATGCATATCCAACGTCGGATTCCCCAGCGAATCTCAAAACTGGAGAGTTAAAAATGCAAGGCTCTGAATGCATTGTCAGGTGCGCAAAATGAATGTGAAATGAAAAGTTCAAAACATAATTTTTTGACTTGGATGCCACAGCGCGCTCTCCTTAACGATTCAGTGATTGTGAATTTGAAGTAGCATTACGCACGTGGGGCTGTAGCCTTCAAGCTTAGCTCTTCGAATGATTGACTACGCACTTTTTTTGAAAAAGCCCCTCTCCCCAGCAAGACTGATATCAGTCATTTCTGAATGCTTGTTCCCTTTTTTTTTATACGTGACTACCGGTTTAAGCCAAGTCTAGTCGAGGAACCGTCGGTCTTTTTCCTTCTCTGCGGCTATGTTTTATCTTTTATGGCTAACTCTATAATCTATGTTGTTTAACTTTTAATATATTGATTGGAACATGATTTTTGCTTTGTAAGTTTTTTCCGGTAGGTTTTCTTTTTTCCAAAATATCGATCGAATACATGCCGTTCATGTTCCCGGACAAGCAGTAAGGCGAAAATGGATGGTTGGGTAACCGAGTGTTGATGCTGAAATGGGGAGCGTTTCCTCATTCAAATTATTAGGAAAGCGAGCTCTCTCATGTCCAATAATTGATCCTCGCAAATTTTCCAGTTGCTTTCCTTCTGCGAAATATCTCAAAACCCAAATGTCCTCCACATTAAATGGGATTTTGGATTTAATTCTCCGTATCACTCTGACTAGTGAACACCTAGTGTGATTGCCAGTTTGTGTTTATTTTGCTCTGGCTCGCATATGCTGTAGGACTGTATTCGTTTATGCGTACTGAAATTCGTGTCTTACGATTCAGTGCAACGTGACTCTCGTATAAGCATCAACAATCGTACTTTTGGCTCTCGGAGAACTCCATCTTAAAAAAACGAAGGCATAAGATGACTATTTAATACCACGAAATAATCGCAAGAAGTTACTCTAAATGGATCAGCTAAAAAACCAAAAAAGCACTACCGTGAAATTTTACATTAGAAAATAGCCTTCCAGCAAAACACGAAATCAGCAACTTTCGCATACCACTGAGGGTGGATAAACTTGCACGAGAAAAAAGCGCGTCTCACACGGACCCGAAGCGCAGCACTCCGAACGCACGACTCTGCCTTCACACTATCTACACTCCATTCACTGCAACATTCCATTTTACGACCATTTCGGTTTCACCCCCCCCCCCCCCCCCCCCCATGATGATGATTGCGCGTACCTCAAAAAATTTTAAAACCTCGGCGTAACCACAAAATACACAAATTTGCTAACGAAAAGAAGTAATTCTGAACCGAGAGTGGGTGCTCTACCCGACTGAAATTGTCCAACGATTTGGTGTTCACGTACTTTGAACTATTGTTTCGTAGTTACCGCTTAGTTGCATCATGGTGTCCCCCATACCACTCTTTGTCGTCAATGCGTTCACTAACATTGTTGTCCTGTTCCCAACTCATCTGAGTCTGATCTCCAAAACACATCATCTACAGCTAAAGTCCCGCTCAAACTCTACGTGTTGCGCTCCAAGGTTTTACTGGCGACTAATGCCAGTACGAGAAGCATACGAATTTAGACATACTTCTGGGCATTTGCCTTACGGCTGGTGTCTGCAGCCCAAGAAATTCTCTGTCATAGAAAGAAAAGTATCTTATCCATTGCAAAAGAGGACGATGGAACCAAAGACGCTTTTGAACAGTGTTTGTTTTTTAGCTGTCGTTATGGTAACTCTCTTCGATGGATAGTCTAAATATTATCACCGGTGTAAAAATTGGAACCATTTCACCCCCCTCCCTCAAAGGGTAAAATCCTTTTTACTAACTATTTAAATCCGGCATCTCAGCGTACAGAAACAATGCCTAGAAGACCAGGAAATCACGAACTACATCTTGGTAGACTAGCAAAGAATGTGGAGACTATAACAATTTTCAGTGTCATAAACCGATGCTAGAAGACCACTACCGAAAGGCGTTCCCAATTTTGAAGGATGCCCTCGGACCGACTGTCTCCAATCGCGGTCTATAGAGAGCGAAGCTGACAGCAAACACGAATAAGACCCCGTTGGTTTTGTTGCCTCGATTTCTTCAGCACAGAATAGATCATAGGAGCAAGATAGATATTAATGATGTACTGCATACAGAAAGAGTGATGGCAGAACGGTCCGATCCCTAGAGCGGGAGCACTCAGATTATAACCGGGTTAACGTGCACTCAGGGGGCCTAAGCTACTCCACAATAGAAAAAAACCTTGCAGGGGGGGCATCATGTGATAATGAAAAATGGAAAGAGTTGAGGTTACGAGGTAATGCCGGGTTCGAGTCCCGTCTCAGATCTCGAGTCCCTCGACGACAGGCACCCAAAAGTTTTTACCACATGCGACGTACCCTAATCATCAACTGGTGCAGTTATTAACGTGAACTGTGCATGGGCTATTCTAATTAAGATCTTGTAAACGATCATTCTACCTAGAGGATAGGCTTGTCTTTTGCTAAAGGCGATCAAATAAAAGAATTCTGGTTGGTCACTACATGGAAGTAATCAATGAAAACGAAAAAGTGTGGAAAATTTCTTGCCAAACCAATAGAAAACACCATGAAGAGCGTTTTTTCCAAAAGGCTGAAACAGGGAGGAGATAGAGGAAAACTGCCGGAAGCTCTTATAGATTAATTCATGTTGGTTTGATAGTCGGTAATTGTTGGCTCATTGACCCAAGTGCACTAGCTGTATGCCTATGTTGTTACGAAATCACTCAGCCACGACAGTGACCTCATGCTTGGCTATAGGTTTTGTAGGTTTTTAGGAAGGTTATCTCATCTTTAGCATCTCATTTCTTACCACGGTGCTTTTCCTCATAGTTGTTCTTCTGGATAATCGAGGACTATCATCCGTTTATGATAGAATTTAGCTAATATTAAAAGGTTAGCAAGTTCTATTCGGCTAACCACATTAGTAATAAAGTCGGAGCTTCCCTAGAATGGAGCTATTGTCGCCCGGCCTTATCGAGATTTAAGGGTTTTGCTTGTTAAGCTGGTTTTCAGCTTATTATCTCACCGTGATGAGTATACAAATTTTCAGAAGAACGCTTTGGGTTCCGAAGTGTACGACCAAGTGTTCTATTCACTGGACCTAGAGGAAAAAGATTACTTTGGATTGCAGTTCACTGACCACTACCATGTTCATGTAAGCATTTCTTTTTGCTATCTTCATGCTATAATTTCCATCAGAAGTACTGAGTGGTGTGCAAAAATCCAATGCCAGATGGAAACTGAACTTGCGCTTCACCCATATCGAGGCGTATGCTATCACTACACCACCTAGACCACCGCATTGCTACTCACTCTTTCTTCGATATAAGTTATCGAAGCTGTCAGCAACCAACCTCTAAGCGGATTTGAGTCAACAGAAAGAGTGGGAGCAGAGCGGTTCTGGTAGGTAGAAAGGGCCCCGTATGGGTAAAACGGGCCCAACTGCCGCCTGGATTCGATGTTTTGTAGTCTTAGATGCATATGTAGAACATAGTAGGGCTGGAAAACTAGTAAAAACACGGAATTCATTCAGCTATAAATTCGTGAGGTTTAGGATGGGAGAGGGGGGAGGATAGTATGTTTTCAGATTCTGCTCTCAACAATTTTATCCTCGTTACAGATGTGACTTACTAAACATTGGTGTAATTTGTCCAATTTTTCTATTATAAAAATTTCAGCACTGGTTGGATCCGATGAAGAAGCTTGCGAAACAAGTTCCTATTGGACCTCCTTACACTTTTCGTTTTCGAGTGAAATTTTACACCAGTGAACCAAGTAATCTAAAAGAAGAACTCACAAGGTATGGCCTTTGACTGCTTTGTTAGCTGTATCGTGCTTTTATCGAGTGAAGAGGGATAGAGTGCTTCATTTTGACACACATATTTGACTGCTTTGAAATCCACGGGAAAGCTGAACTGCGAAATAGTCGAACATTTTGAAGCAGAAAAAAGATTTTACCAAGAGTAAAGGTTTTGAATTCTTTCTATTTTGACTGCCACTTGCAGTGGTATGATGTTATAGTATACCCAATATGTGGAGTGCTGTGCAAAAACATTTGCGTGAGCCGGGATTCGAACCCAGATCTCACTCTTCCCGGGAGCGTATGCTAAACCGTTGCAATTTACGCTATAACGCGTTGTCTGCCAACGGCCAACCGTCGACGGTCTGGCGGGGCAGCCGCTATAGGCATTGAACCCACTTGTGTTAACGTGTTTGCACAGCACTCCACATATTGAGTAAAGGTTTTTCTGAATAGAAAAATGTCAAGAAGAGGCAAAGGTGTTTGTGGACATAGTTGATATCGCAAATATTGTAGGTATCAATTTTTCCTTCAAATAAAGCAGGATATCCTCTCTGGACGACTTCCATGTAGCAAAGAGGCTGGAGTGGAACTAGCAGCATATGCTCTACAGTGTCAGTTCTCTATAGTAATTAGTAGCAGAGTATTCTCTTAACCCTTTTAGGGCCATGGATCCACGATCTCTGCATCTCTAACTAGAAACTGTGTACGGTCTGCTCCACCTCTTCCGCATCTCTATCTCCCAGCGAGGCCACTATTAGACGCAACATGCTGGGCTTAGAGACGGAGAGTAGGTGGGGCAGACCGTTCAAAGTGGTCCAGTTAGAGACGAAGGGGCCGCAGGTTCACAGTTCCTAAGGGGTTGAAGAATATATCTCATTTCTAGCTCTAGATGATAGAGAAGGTTTTTCAGCCGAACTCGGAGATTACAATCCAAATGAACACGATGCGTTGTTCATTTCTCAGTTTCGGTTTCACCCAGAACAGGATGCCCAAATGGAAATTGATATTTTGGAACGATTCAAGCTATGCAGGTATCTTTTGACGCTTATTTCAACAGGATTCTTGCGGTATATCCCCTTGATATATGGAAATCTACCATTTGTTAGAGGTCAAACTCCTGCGCAGGCCGAGGCGAACTACCTCAGCAGAGCCAAGTGGCTTGAACTCTATGGTGTTGACATGCATACAGTCGAAGGAAAAGATGGGAACCAGTACGTCATCGTAGTTTGAGAAGAGTTGGAATTCTAGCTATTCATGTACTAATCTACTGAAACTATTCATTTTACCGCTCTTGCAGCAGTCTTATGACGTTGTAACTTCATTTCCAACGATGCTGAGTGATATACAACACCTGACCTTAGGAGGGGGTTGAACCCGCGTTCCAGGCAGAGTGATAGCAGAGCGGTGGCCTCTGTGGTGTAGTGGTAAGACATCCCTCGGTATGGGTGAGGCGTGAGTTCAACCCCCGACTTGGGTCGAACGGTTCATATACCCCTCATCATCGCTGGATATGAAATTATGATTGACTTGAGCCCACCTCCAAAATCATCTAATCTTTCGGAAGGGAACTATGCGACGTTATAAACTGTGTTGAATTGTTGACCTTGGAACTAATTAGGGTCTCCTAATTATGAGGGTTTCCATGATAATTCACTTTAAAAACTAAAGAATGGCAAAACTGTGAGTCACAGATTGTTTGAACCGTTGAATATATCCAGGTTTATAACTGTTTTAGTGACCGTAAAACTTAAATAAATAGGTATCTTAAACATATTACTGACTTTCTGGCAGAATTGCCATCGACCGTGCTAGTTTGTTGCTTTTCCATCTGAAATTTTGTCCCCTGAATTGAGTGTTTACAAGAGCTTTAGGTTATTGAATGCCTTTTATCGAAATAGATTTTTTTATTAATGAAAGCGGTGTTCATCTCTCAGAAATGAGCTATTCTTTTTTATTCTATAACAGGATAATGAAACTACTTTGTCCATAAGAAGGTGTTGTTATTCAGCTCTTTTTTTTTCCTCATTTAATCACTATAAAACAGAAGTCATTTGCGATTCAGCAAGTCATACGAGTAGTTAGTAGGCATAAAAATGTGAGAATAAATGCTTCAAGTAGTGGATATATATTGGTAAATTTTTTGTCTAGGTATTCTCTGGGACTAACACCGTCGGGAATGTTGGTATTCGATGGCTCGGAAAAAATCGGACTTTTCTTCTGGGAAAAAATCCAGAAACTTGACTTCAAAAATCGCAAGATCACTCTTGTCGTCGAAGAAGATGTTGACCAATCGGTAAATCGAAAGAAACTACATTTACTCTTTTTTTTTTGCTGCTGTAGAGCTTCTGTTCTCTTTGTAATTACTTGTTTATCTATTGTTATTTCTTCATAGTTCTCTCTCTCTCTCTCTCTTCCTCTCTCTCTCTCTCTCTCTCTCTCTCTCTCTTCTAATTAGTCATCTTGTAATCCTGTTTGTTTGCCTGATGATTGTTTTAAGTATTTTAGACTACCGGACAAGTTCAACTTCATACGTTTGTCTTCAATTTGGCTTCTCACAAAGCTTGTAAGCATCTATGGAAATGTGCAATTGAACACCACACATTCTTCCGACTGAAGACACGCCCATGTGTCAAACATCCGCGAAGACAGCTGTTCCGCCTCGGCAGTACCTTTAAGTATCGGTACTCATCCTTCTCAAATCAGAGTCGCGCATACCTTTGATTATTTGTTGAAATTTACAGCGGTCGTACTGAGTATGAAGCCGTTCATAAAGACGTGGCACGTCTGTCGCGTAGAGCAACATCAACATTTGAAAGAAGACCCAGCCAAAGATTTGGACCGCGACAAAGCCATGCTTTAGTAAATGTATCAAGTGAACCGGAGGTAAGATAGTGTTCAAGAATTCTTTATATAAACCTCCGTATTTGGGAGTGTGAGCTCTTCAAGTTAACTCTTGAGTGCGTTCGGTGCAGTGGCTAAAGGTGCTCTTCCATACACGCGTGTTGATGGTCGATAGTTTGATTCCACGCTCAAGGCTCACGAAGCCTTTCATACCTCTCTGTGTCGATGACTTGGTGCCAGCTGTGTCTGGAAGGATACCATTACTAATTTGGTCATCGATAGGCCACCGCGAGTCATTGTAAAGGGCCAGAAATGCATTCAACCACCTCAAATGAAGCTAGAAATTGGAAACGAATATATGACACATATCTCAAAGGTTGATCAACGCCGGAAGATTTATCCTTTTAATACTTTGACGTAATTTTGACGTCGATTCCTGACAATACACTACTAATTTTTGCCCATCTTTTTCATCATAAATTCATTGATTCGCCCTTGTTTTTGAAATGTACTGGTGCTCAGCCGTTGAACTCATCCACTCCATCGGAGCGTCTGGTCAGCCATCTTTCCGTCCGAAAAGAAACCGAAACACCACTTGTTACTGCAATACCTTCTGCTCCTACACCTGTCGTCTCTAATACAACGGTGAGGTTTTCTAAAGTTAGAAAGTTGTGAAAAGCTACAACTGAAATTATCCATGATTTTTATGCCCTTCCATCTTACCATCTATCTTTCAGGTTGATCCTGTTCATCCTCATGAAACAAAGCCAACTTCATGTCTCTCTAATGGATTCAGCAGCGAAAATAGGTGTTTACATCAGCATTATTTTCGAAAGATCATTTTTGCCACTCAGCATTGATAGTAGGAAAACATCTTTTCAGCTCCCTGCCAGTGCAAAATCCATCGGCTCCTTCAGTGCCTTCCAATCCTTCATCTTCTCAGCATATCACCACGATACCCATCGTGGAAGAGGTTATTAGTTCTTTGTTTCAGTATACTAAAGAACACTTCTTCGCAGAAGTGATTTTGATCACCGTGCGTTGCTAATATCATTATGACATTTCACTACTACAGAACGCTTCTCCTCCTGTCGAGAAGTCTGTGGAGTTTTCTCCACCGGTGGAGGCAGTGTCTGTGCGCTTCACAAGTAGAATTCCAAAATATTCGCCGAATTCTTCGTGTAAGGTATGATACAGATCTTCCGCACATCACTATTAACGCTGCTTTCCGCATAAGTAATGTCTTCTTTGAATCAGCATGCTTACCACTTAACACGTTTCGCCCAGTCCCGTTTTTAATTCAGGAGCATGGTGATGAAACTGATGTGAAGTCAGTGCCTACAAATCCGATCGCTTTCACTTCTTCCACTCAAGCTGAACAAGATGGAGATGTTGAGAATGTGTCACCACCATCTTCCACATCACCTACTAACACCAATTTGAAAGCTAACACGGGTATTCCGAGGCCTTCCAAAATCCGCCCACCTACTACTAGATTCAAGGCTGAACCTAACAATGTACAGGTACAGGCCATGCACTCTTTCGTAAAATCGTAATTCATTTGAAACCTTCGGACTTACTACCAACTTTATTCTCAGGTTGATTGCCGCATGTCTAGAATTCCACAAGTGTCAGAGGGATGGCGGCCTACTAATGGATCTTGGTAAGTCACGGTGCCTCAGATGTTGATCAAAACGACGATTCTTGTACCAGATTATCACCTCAGTAGAAAAGTCTTGCAGAAGTAGCGGCAAAAAACAACATGCAGTAACCTTCTAGGTCCAAAAACGTACAAATAAGAACTTGTGCAATACTATTCCCAATTTGAAAAGTGCGAATAAGAACATCTTTGCAAATGTAATTCATAATATATGTCATGTTGCTCTTCCTCCAATATTGTGAAGTACTTCACTTTTTTGAAAATTTCAGCGCATTATCCGGACAGTCTCGAATACCAATGAAATCTGGTTTCGATAAGGCTTCCCGAAGTCGACTTATTACTGACCTTTGATTTGCATGGGCGCGTAGGAAATCTGCTGACGAGCTTCTGAGAATGAATACTCTGGGTTTTGGGTAGTCTCCATTCTGGTCTGTACCATATATCGCACTATCATGTTCGTAGCCCAACAGCGTAGTTTTTGAGACAACTGTACCATTATGTTCCGTGTATTCTTCCCACCACTTCAACTTCGAAATGAGCTGAATTTTAGTGCAATTAGTATATTCAAGTTTCACATATCATCTCGGTTTACATCCGTTAAAGTAATGTTCTGTATTCTGACACTCTGTATATTTCGTTTTATTGTCGTCGTCTGTCGTTTATTTACGTACATGTATGTTGAGGAGTTGAATAAACGATCATTCTCCAAACTGCACTTTCTACGTTCAATTGTCATCCACATGAAAAGATAAAGGATAAAGCACTAAGAGAGACTGGTCAATTTCTTAGCAGTGCACCATAAATTTGATTTCTATGGTATCAGTACAGATAATATATGGCATATACAATGACATCTGCGGCCCGCTGATGTATCAAGTCAGTGTTTCTGTAGTCCCACATAAGCCCCAGTAACAATTTCCTCACTCCAGGAAGCAAAATTACCTACTTTTCAAACTTGTGGGGTCGAACCAACGACCCATATAGTACAAAAAGTGCCCTAGCTACTGCACTATGTACATCTCGAACAGTTTATGATAAATTGAAGGTTGAACACATGAGACCTGTAACAAGCGATCTCTACAATCTTTACTATGCATGATAACGGCGTAACCGTCACACTTTCGCAAACTTTAAAACTTTTATGCTCTCATCGGGAATTCACAATGATGCCTAGACACACACACACACATTTATGACTGGAAGTAATTTATAACAGAGTATTAATTGTATGAAATAAACATTTTCATGCCATACGAAATCTAACTGTGCGATGGATTGATAGGCGCTGTAAAGGCCTCGGCAGTCATCGGTCGATTCCTGGAAATAGGAAAAAGTTGACGCCCTCGGTTTTCTTTACATGAATGATTAGCATGGGATTTGTCTGCATTACATTTGAAAGCGGTGAATTTTCTTGACGTGAGCAGTAAACGGATGGAAAGGGGTTAGTTTGAAGTCAGAGATATAATCAAAGATCTCTACATCACATGCGAATTGAATGTGCTAAAAGACGGGTGGTTAGGTGTAGATGATATTATTCTTTGTTTCTTCCTATGAAGATCCGTAAAGATAGAAAGGAGAAAATTTCATGGTATGACATTCACTGTAACTTTGCCGACTGCAAATTTCTCTCAGTCGATCCTCGTTAGTAATTTCTTAGCTAGATCTGATAGGTCCGTACCTCCATATTTACGAGGGCAGCTTCTACATGGCGTAATCTCGATTGAAAAGTTTGCAGCTATGATCAGTGCATACCTAACTAATAATCATCTGTTCACCGATTGACCTAACCATTATATAGAGCAGAATTTCATGTCCCCGCGAAGATAAGATATGCATTTGTTATGCACTCTATAATAAAACATTAAAATGTTCTGACATTTCTCTGACTCCGCCGAATTTCTCTCCTGAGTCGGTGGTCAGACATCCAGCTCCTAGACCAAAACCGACTCCTTTCGGACCATATTTTCTCCCGTGGCATTGCTTGCAGTATAACTCAGCATCATGTGGTGCTACTGTGCAGGAATCTAGTAATTTGTTGCACATGTCTGAAATACATCTCACGCAGATACGCAAAAGAGTTTTGCGTGGATAACTGATTTAAAGTGTATATAACTGAATTCCAACAAATCTTGAACTATTTGTACGATGCGATATAGTGAAGAAATTGAATTTATTCTCGAATGTTTACTTTTATTCATTTTATTACTGTTACCTTAATTATTGAGGGAAAAATTGTAGATTAAAATTCATCATGAAACAAGGATGTTCAAGCTTTAAGTTGAAAATACGATAATTCAATAATTTTCACAGTAATATAATCCCACAAATTATTAGACAGAAACTAAGAGGCAATATGTTTAGATAATTTTCCATTTTTAACTTTGCTGACAGCGTTTTTTCTCTCTTCAATAGCATTCATGAATAGTTGAATCATGGTTCCGTGATTCCGTTCTCTACTCCTCAGTATACCATTTGAATCATAATACCAAGTCAAACCCTTAATTTTTCCTTCACATATATTGCGCATTGAAAACAATTCACACACCGGCTAATCTGTCTCGTTTTTCCTCAAGACTCTTTACCCACCATGGATAAAAACCTCGATACCCATGGTTCAGTAATTATATCCCCTCAGAATCATTTTTCAGTCTCTTAAGTTCTTTTTAAGCCCTTCTCCCACCTAGTTAACCAAAGAATAGAACGACGATCTCAAAAAATTCACAGCGTCTTGGCTACTTAGTTTAATTAATAATTACTGATTTTAAAGCAATGACCAACCATGCCGCGGCTGGTTGGTTGCCTAAAGATTAAAGATTGAAATTCTTTTTGTCAGCAAGTCATTATATCATCATCATCATCATCATTATATCATCAGGTGGCATTATAACAGTTGGCGCTAGCATATCTTAATACTTTCATCATGAGTTATAGTCTGGGTACTAGGGGACATAGCCTTTCTTAATAGTACGAAAAAGTTCAATGTTAAATTTGAGTTATGATATATAATAACTTCTTCTGTGCTGAATCAGTTATGAATTCATTATAGAAAGCACAGAGAAAAATTCAGCAATATTGGTTACTGAAGAGAAAATGAGTAGTATTAATTCACATAGGCCGATCCGAGTCACATATATGAGTCGAAATCGGCTCACGTCGAGGTATAAGTGTTAAGGAATAATAGTAGATCGAAAGAACACATAGGAACCAGGCCTATGACATGCAAAAGCAAGCAAGAGGACAAAAGCGAGACTAAGACTCTTTCTTTGTAAGTTATTTGGATGATGGGAGTGAAATTTATAAAATGGCGATGCTCCTCTTCTTGAACACTTAAAAACCACGTCTCTATCCCCTCAAATACTATAACCAACCAGTCGGTTCCTTTATAAGTATCACACGGGTCCTAAAACCTTTTCAGTTTCTTCGTTTTCGTCATCACTTTTATCCATGCAGGTGGTGATTTTCTTAAATGCCTACGAGCGTCGAGTTATTGGATTTGAATGGACAAAAAAGAAACGAACGTGAACACATCTGCTTCACACTACCAATGAAAAAACAACCTCTGTTAATTGTCTTCCTCGAAATGAGTGTGCTCGTGAAATGATCATCTTCAATGCACTTGAATTTGTCTATGTTCTTACAAAAATATTGACTTTATCAGCAGATCTGCTTATCAATGATAAGAAACGATGATGGACGACAAACATAATAGACGAATCCAAGTATAAATCTCTAACTAGAATTGGTGATGAACTCACGATGGACTAGAATTTTGCCACGAAAATTTTGGATCAGTGCCTTAGTTCAAGATAAATCTATATTCACATTGAGAGTGCCACCGCAAACTCAGGATCCGAACTGTTCGGACGAGAATTCCTCAGACGATTTACGTGTTTTCCAAAATCGATCACCTCCAGGTGTCTTTTCATGAACGATAATTTCGCTGAAAATTTAGCAACGATTTGTCTCTTCTATATGATCATCCAATTTCGTTTACTAAGCGATGACTACCAATGTGTGTTAGGATGAACAGCACAAGCACCCATAGCAGCAAGTGGAATTCTTAGTCTTCTATCATCATTGTTCATAAGATTTACCAAAAAATTGATTATACCCAGAGTTCAACACACTCCGTTGTCAGAGCACCACTAATTCGAGATGTAAGCGAATATTTCCTCTGGAGGGAATTTCAAAGCTCTTTCGGAAAATAATTTCAATTTGAGCGACAGATCGTCTGACATGACACGGTTTTCCTCACTAGATATATCGCTTCTCTAATTTATCTCAAATCCATGATTAGGCCGCTATTATCACAAAAGGAAACGTCGATATCTGGACGAATACAATGAGATGAGTAAATTGTAGGTCAAGCTATCTGGAGGTAGACAATCAGCGACGACGGATTTCCCCATTACCGTGTAAAGCAGATTTGTTCGCACCTCTTACACATTCATTTATGGTGCTAATCGCGTACAATGCTTGCTACCCGAAAAAACAATGGATCTAAAAAAAAAGGAACAAAAGAAACATGTGCTCTGAAACCAGCACGACACTTGATACCGATTCTAAAAAAATTATCCTCTTTCTTGGTTGGACGCCTTAGATATTCAGAACAAAAAACAGTATTATACCATTCATGTTTTCAAAAGTGCTAGATCAAACTCTTATAACATTGTGGTGCGGCCATATTCAGATGTAGTAATCATTTCTATAGAAAAAATAGTTCTGAAGCAATTAGGTGTTCCTGATTTCCGTATAACACGTTGAGTTAAGAAACGGTAGAATCAGGAAACCTTGTCAGGGTAAACTAGGCTTACACACTCCGAATCAAATGGGAAAAAGATTACAATTTCGAAAAAAGTTACCTACTTTCGACTCGGAAAAAAAACTATACCCAGTGATGTAGAGTGATGTGCAAAACTTGGGTGTCAGTAGTGCATCGGATTAGAGCACGCGTTCCTGGATAGACTAAGATGTGAGTTTGAGTCCTGCTTTGCGTAAAATTTTACACATCACTCTACATCACTGGGTATATTTAAGACATCATACCTCTGATCATCCAAAAAAAAACAATTTTGTGCCTGATCCCCACTAAACTAAACAAAATCCAGAATTCTTCCGAGAAGGAAACATTTTCTCCATTTTAATGCTTTCTACCAATTTCTTCAACATGAACAATTACAACTAAGGTAGGTACCACTTTTTCTTTAGAGATACGATGGCTGATGTTCCAATGATCGCGCTCTCCTCAGAGCCTAGATTTATTGTACACCCATTTCTTATTGCTCGGTTAGGATTACCTACATGTAATTCAGGACCTTTTTCTTGAACAAAACAAAAATGCACCTACTAGATCAAATGTAAGAAATCGTTCGAATTATTACAAACGAGCTATATATACGATCTTATCGATAAAGTAAAATGAGCTTTTAATTCATGCTGGAAGCTTTAGTCATGCATGTGCTTTTGAAAGACAAACATTCCACATTTACATTCAGATAAAATTCACGCAGTCACACTGACGTCATGTCAACTTCCGTGTTGCCGAATTGTTCACCAGTATCCATAGTGAGTGAACCGGCTCCAATTCCGAATCCAACACCCTGTAAACTGCCTCAAATCTCTACAGGAAACTAAAAGCGACATACAGCACTAACTCGATCACAAAAGTAAGAAAGACTAAAAAGATGACGCAAAATTCTCCTAACACATCCCAGTGCTAGAGAAAATTCATTATAATTCAATTCTATACGTCTTCCTGTATCTCAGCCCACATTGTTGGACCATTTGTTGAAAGCATGAATAGGCGATTCATTCAGCGAGAACATCCAAATCGAACCACAAAATTCTTCGCATCTAAGAAATTCGCAGTTTCAGACAAAAGGTGGTCGGGAGTTGTGATCGCTGTCATCAATAGATTGTGGTTTTAGGCTAGCACTTTCAAAGACTGCTTGGGTGAGCTGAGCTAAAGTTGAGAAAGAAAGCGCAAACGACAAACCTTTGGTCCATACCGTCGACAGTGACACTGTTTGCAGAACAACTCAGCTTGATGTTCACAACACGTCATTGAATCCAGTAACTTATTGCACATAGCTGAATTCTCAACTCACACCTTCCAAACACCACAAGGCTATCCCTATGCTCCGCTAACGGTGTAAAAGCACGATAACAGAGATGGTCAATATCTATGGACCAAGAGGAAGAGCTACTCGGATCAGCAGACGTCCATTACCTGATGTGGCTTATGCGCATGCTAGCAATCATCGTACGATCAACACCACTGGCGAAGCATAGAGTAAGACTCAAGCAAAAAAATAAAGTAGGTAGAAAATCAAGATGAACACTTAAAGCATACATCGATAGACACAGCACATGAACTAGACAGTGTAAACAATGCACATTGACGAATTCCCTTAAACGATCAATATGCATACTTAACTGTGAAGGTGCGCGCAGCAGCATGTTAGAGGTTATCAAGAGTGACATAAACAGTAACACTCACCATAATATAACACTTTACGTCACATACCTAGTGCAACATGATATAAGGCAAAGTTAGCTTCACATATAAAAATTTGGTGGACCGTCTTTCAAGATCTTTAATGACGAAGAAACTGAGGTGGGTAGCCTTCATTTATTCTGAAGTCTCAGAATCATTCAAGATCGATGATGAGTCCTTTATTCCAGAATAATTCGCTTTGTCTGGGAAAAATGAAAACTGGTCACAATTCTTGTCAGGGTGATATAATCGTCGGTACAGGGTTGTAGCTTGCTGTCATTAGCCAAATTTCATTTTGATGCTAATGTATAGTCGTCCGTTTGTGTGATTTCAAATCTAAGGAATAGCTTAGTCTCAGAATGTGCAAATCGCAGTGAAATCTCGATGTTTCTGGCAATCTTCTGGTTATAAACGCTCGAACATCATGTGTCCAAAACTCGTTCATGGCGCTTACAAGGTTGTGACCACAAGCAGCTGTCAGGACTTCGTGTTTCAGAAGCAGACTTTTTGACGAGTAGATGGCCATCTCATACAAACCCACTCTAAGCTGAGCTTCGGGTGAAAAAGCCCCACACTTCAAGTCGAAAACCGTACTTAGGTAGGAGCTTCCCTATATTGCAAAGCCCATGAACATTTTCTCTGAACGATGGGAGCAGCAAAACCTTGAGAAAAGTCTGCTTTCAGCACATAAATCCATCCAAAATCAAGATTATTAGTTTTTGAATCAATGCTGAAGAGTTTAAGAATGGATAAATTTAATTAGACTCTTGAAGAGCATCAACTAAAGTGAGTGCCTTCATACGAAAATATTCAGTGATGGAAGATACGACAACTGAAAAGCGATCAAATCTTCGTTTACTCAAAACGGTATTGTTTTTTTGGGAACAGAAAACCTTATAGAGATCCTTCTGCAATTCCCAGTCACCATGTACCTTTATTATGCCTATGCTGATATCTTGACGCTTTTCCTGATTGTAAGAGTGGTCGACTGTCACGTCTGACTAGACAGTTAAACCAAAAAGCGAACTATGAACATATGCCAGCTAAACTAAGGAACGCTTTGCATGTCAGAGAGGAAAGAAGCAATGAAGGAATCTACACAAGAAAGTTCGTAGTCTTGGAATGAAGAACTCTTGGTGACGTATCTGCAGCAGTAACATTTTTCCTACATGAACCGATCACAGATTTCGCACAATCTCATCAAACCCTCTCAGCACGTCTGGACCGTCAAAGCCTTGAGCTTCACATTATATGCAAATTATTATAATGGATTACTATTGTTTGCTTCATGCGCCCTCTTCGTTTTCATCTTGGTTTCATCAAAAATTGAGGAATATGCAGAAAAGTTATTACCACATATGAACTTCTTCCCAAGATGGCCTTAACAGCTTCTCCAAAAAAAGCTATGATAAAAAAAATAAAAAAAATAAAAAAAAATAAGATAAAAAAAGCTATGGAGAAAAAAAAACGAGGTAGGATTAGTAGAAGGCAAATATGGCATCACAGTCAAACAAGATCGCTGCCGATCCTAGAAAGCCGTTGCTCGTAACTTCCAAACAGCGTTGAGGAGTTTATTCGGATTATTCTGATGCGATAGTTTTCTAGAGGTGGAGGAAGACCGAGTGGCTAGCGATGGCCGCTGAAAGGTAAATTCCAATCCCCCTCCCAACACTCTTCGATTCTCAATCAACGAATGGCTTAGAAAACGCCCGATCTCGAATTTCTCCGAGACTGCAAGAAGACGCGTTCGACCAGTCTTCTAAGACATTAGTGAAGAAAATGAAAACCTCAAGCAGCAATCGAAACAACACGCTAAATGTCGAAGACCTTTGCAGAGGATGCATGCGAGAAAAGAATCGAGTACTAAAAGTGCTCGGACCCATGTAGTGAAATGTGATGACAGGTCGTGCAAAAAAAAAAGGCCTTCAGCGTAAAACTGCTAAAGAAGAGAGCTCAATTTCTGAGAACCTTCGGCTGCATCTGTTGAACTCAAATACCCTCGACGAAACATTGAGAAGCGATGACAAGAAGCAGCAATGTCTGAGGTCAAAGAGAAAAGTAAGAGTTGTTGTAACTGCCGATGAGGAAAAACGAGTGTGACAAGAAGACGAAACTCGGCATATAACGGGAAGTCTATTACAAATCACTTCTAAGTCGACCCGGAAGATTTTATTAGATGGTCGACTCAAAGCTTCACACCACCTATATGAATAACAGTCTGACCATACCCATTTTGTAAGAGATTGATAAATAAGTCACCATAATAGGCTAATCCACGTTTGATTTTGTACACCATAATAAAAGCCTTTGATAAAAAAAAGCTTCCAAAAAAGCAATCGATGTTGGCAAGAAGAGGCCAACCACTACAAAGTCCATTTTCGACAAGGTCACTAGAAAAACGAAAGAAGTTATTAGAAAGTTCAAATCGTAAAGTGGTAGAGCTCGAGTTTTCTACGTCCAGCCCGGAAATGTTGTATCAACCAAAAAAAGCATAAATAACTTGTGTAGACTCACTGACATTATCTAAACTCTCATCGAATAGCTCTTACAATAGCAACACTGAAAGACGTCATTTGCGCATCCGATTACCGTTCACTAAGCCTTCCGATCAAGAACTACGACGGCGGCAAATCACAACTATTGAAATAGGCCTAATTTTCAAAGAATAACATGAGGTTGCCAGAGGTGGTGATCAGTTCTACAATAAGCGTACATTTGTAATTTCTGAACAAAACACATCCATAATTCCGAGCTTGTCCATCGATTACCGAACCAGCCACCGTTTACAGAAGACAGGTACACTTTGGTGCTGCTCAAAGATAATCACTTTCAGTGGTCCAACCAGACTTCTAGATCGAAAGAAGCAAATTCTATGTTTACTTTTACCGTGGAATAAGAGTGTCACGTTCCAAACGTTTTTTTTATTCCACTCACATTTTTCTAATTAGAATAGAAAAACAGGCTTAGTGCTCAAACGTCCAGACAGCCCACTTCATATTATTCTTGAAACCTTCTCCATTTGCTTTCTGCATTAGTGGGTGAATAGAATCGCGGGATTTTCCTAATCACTGATACGTAGAGTTCAGGTTTGGTATGGTTTTCGTGAGAATCATGGATAGCAAGCTACATCGTCCACATTTTTTCACCATAAACAGTCGCTAGCTCTTCTACATTAAGAATCACCGCTATGCGACAAAAACTCCCCAAGAACAGAAGCGATCCCTTGGATAATTGTGCTGTTATAAGTGGGTATGTAGTGTCATTGAGTAGGTCGGTACGTCCACTTTCTCCGCGACGACTGACCTCGGCCGAATGTCGCACAGTTGTTTCTTCTCATTCGTATATCAACGACATTTCTTACGATATACGCGGAGATTACAACCGTTCATACGCTAGCTAGCACGACCTCAGACAGACTAAATTTGAATGAGCACGTTAGAATGAATAGTTGTTCTAATTTTGATTACACTGAGACTTAAGTATGAAAAACATGAAGAAAAGTCACTGCGTAATAGAGCCCGATTTTTTGGAAAGAAAATCAAACCCTCAGTTTTTTTTTCTGGAAATACGAGTAACTAGTAGTTGTTCTCGCTCTTTACGATGTTTAGTTAAGTGATTTTGTTCAAGAAAAAATAAGTTGGTGCACCAGATTACAACTTCTTTGGTTTACACTCCGCCTCAGTAAATGTCAACGAGGCAGCGAAAGTGCATTTTAAAAATATTTTCAAAATTGCAGTAGACGAAAATCCTGAAGCGAAACTACCACCAAATAAGTACCGTAACGTGGCAGAGAGAATAAATTTTGGAAAAAGAAGAAAAATGTTGAGAAAAAGAGAAAAAAATAAAAAATTTAAGCTGTGAGCTTGGGAATGAGATAAAATTGTTCAGATTTTGTAGCATGTTGCCTAATTAATGATCGAAACTGATAATATTCAATAGTGATTATATCAAATAATTACAGGTGGCATTTATTTCTCAACTCATAAATATCATTTTCCAAAGAAATTGTTGAGCAAAATATGACAATTTATGAGAGCTAAACCGTTCTAAAGACCTCCATGGATTGATTAATCTCCTAGATTTTCTTCTGAAAAAAATTCCCAACTGCTGCATCGTTCCTTTTTTGCTTGTAATCTTCTCAACACCTATACGAGTAGTTTTAAATTGATTGACGACTGAAACATATGTGCACCTCCATCGCAGTAAACAAGAATATCTACGTTGAGGCCATTCCTTCACCAAATTTGCCAAATAATAGATTTAAGAATTCATGACTTTTGTGAGAAAAAGATATTTTCAAAAAAAATCTATAAAACAATAGTTTAAGAACGCACTACATTTGAAGCACATTTTATGCCATTTATATCCTCCAGCGGCCATTTCCTCTGCAGCATAGACAGATTTCCCACATTTCGGGCATTTTGGATGTTCTACGGGTTTGAAGGGCATCTGGAATCACTCACACATAGCCATCATAATCGTAAAAAGTTCACTCAGACAAGGTGTAATAATTTTGAAGACGAGCAATTTGAGAAGAAGAGAGCGGATCGGATCGATAGCGTTCCTCAATGAACTCAAGTATTCCTTGTTTCTCATCTTTTGTTCACTCGCAAATCTATTCAAAACTGAGGTATAGATCAATGATATCTGAGCCATCACATGATATCCGAACAAACAAAATGAACGGGTAAAAACGCATGCCACGAGAAATAAGATAGGGATATAAAATGAAATCACTCTTATATATATATACATATATATATACATATACATATACATATACTAGCCAATTATTGAATTTTTCTCGCAGTATTTCTAAAACATCACTTTGAGCGAAGAGCCATCGCGAAGAAATGGGCGGCCATAGGTTCTAACCGTAGGCGACAAAATGGAATGAAAGAGGTTCGACATTTTGACAGATCATATTCAAAGAAATTCAGTCATATCTAAGCGAATCCAGATAATATTATACAGAATAAAAAAGCTGAGAAAAGTGAAAAGTGTGGAGGGATTTTTCATTTTGAGCGACAAAAACAATCACGTTTAACGTCGAATTGACGGGAAAGAAACTACAGCCAATAGATCGCAATGAAGGCACTTGTAAATCTAACAATGAGGTTCGTTTCCGTGAAGACGAATCGGCAAGTAAATGAGATTAAAAGAGTGTGTCAACGTCGACACACCAGTGACAACAGAGAGTGCGATCGTTCTCAAAGAGGCGGAGCACGTGTAGTGCAAACAACACATCCACCCCGTTCAGGATCTCCTCGGAGGGATGAACGCTGAGGTGGCTCAAGTCATCGCATTTGATGGACTATATTTTCACAAATCTTTATAAAACCAAAATATCTCCATTCTACAACAATATCACCATTGACGTAAAAAGAGGGGTTCGACAAGGCGATACAATTTCGCCAAAACTATTCACTGCCACTCTACAAAACGTCATGCGAACATTAGAATGGGACGAAATGGGAGTGAAAATTGACGGTCGACAATTAAACCATCTTCGCTTTGCTGACAATATCGTCTCATAACACCAAACATCAGCCAAGCGGAACGAATGTTGACTGATTTCGATAACGCCTGTGGAAAGATCGGTCTTCAACTGAATCTAACGAAAACAATGTTCATGAGGAACGGATGGGTTTCAAATGCCCCATTCACGCTCAACGGAACGACAATCTCCGAATGCTCCAGTTACGTCTATCTAGGTCGTGAAATCAACATGATGAACGACCTAGCTCCAGAGTTGAGCAGGAGGAAACGAGCGGCTTGGGGAACGTTTAGGAGCATCGAAGATGTAGTGAAGAGGACAAAGAACATCCGACTCCGTGCCCACCTTTTCGACTCGACAATTATCCCTGCCCTGACGTATGCAGCAGAAACCTGGTCGCTACGTAAGCAGGATGAAAGATCACTTGCCGTTATCGAACGCGCAGTCGAAAGGTCGATGCTAGGAGTATCCCGTATCTCGCAAATGAGAGAAAGGTCCGAAGTTCCGACCTACGTCAACGATCGAAAATCAGAGACGCCGTTCTACACGCCAGGATATCGAAAATAAGGTGGGGCGGGACACGTGATGCGCTTCAACGACAACCGATGGACGAGAGCCGTTACCGACTGGATTCCTCGGGACGTCAAGCGCTCTAAAGGAAGACCACTGACCCGTTGGTCCGATTTCTTCACGAAAGCGATAGAAGAAAGATATGATGCTCAGCGAATCCTCTAGAGCGAGAAGGACCCACTGGGCTACTCTTGCACGCGATAGGGAAAAATGGAAGAGTTGCTGGTACCCGCTCGAGTCACTCGACGATCAACGGGACGACAGGTGATACAGGTGATTTCACAAAAAGATCAGAATAGAATGTATCGAAGGGGCGTGTGTGGTGCAAAGGTTAGAGGTGCCCTGAAATACACGTGATTGTGGATTGGATCCCGCGCCCAAGCCACACCAGGCGTTCCATCACTCCCGGGTTCGCCACATTACTAGCAAACTCATATGGAATGATAGTAACACTACCTATTTGATACATCGGTAAGCTACCACAACTTTTATAAGCCAGATAAGCATTCATCGACTTCTAATAATGCTTGATGAAACTGTGTGGCGCATCCTTCAAAGACTGATCAAGATCCGTATCCTTTTCACCTTATCAAGGAAGGATGAACTACTGTATAGGCTTAACTGGTTTAACTGTAAGAAAGTTGAATGCGAAAAAGATGTGTATC
The DNA here is from genome assembly GCA_019055375.1 of Parelaphostrongylus tenuis. Classification (NCBI taxonomy): domain Eukaryota; kingdom Metazoa; phylum Nematoda; class Chromadorea; order Rhabditida; family Metastrongylidae; genus Parelaphostrongylus; species Parelaphostrongylus tenuis. The sequence goes on along the minus strand of JAHQIW010000579.1, from coordinate 52,339 downwards.
TGTGGAAATCAACAGCCAAAATGGTACTCAACTATCTGCGCACTACTTGATAAGTTAATCGCTACTTTTTCCAGTTATTTACTCATTTCTGAGTTCAGTATACTGAATGTTATCTCCTTGTATGAACCAGATTATGTCTTTAATAATGAGATCGAATTTCTTCTCTATCATCCTCACTGTGCTATGATCGCTAAGAACGACTTTTAACAACAAATCATGGGGAGAGTCAGGTGTGAAGGAAAATAACTCACCATTGAGCAATAAGCTGAGTAATATCCATCACATATAAGCCATTGAAATACTGCTACCCTTTCCTACCACTCATAAGATACTGATACTCTTTTCCTCCCACCTGTTAGCCGTCTGCCTCATCGTGGCTGCGGGTTGAAACCACGAGATACTATTTATTCATGGGGCTATGTATGAATACAGGAGCTCATCCAAATTTTTCTATTTGAAATCTCAGCGGTCATCTAAGAGTAGATTTAAGCCAGAGAAAATGTATGTGGATAATTTCTCATCTAAAAGGGTAAAATAGGAAGCCATCTTAAAAAAAGTTTTGTGCTCATCTTACTCTTTTATTTTCTGGAAGTGGAGCCCAATGAGTAAGCTACGGCGTTTGGAAAGAATGAATGAGGTGCTGAATCGAGTAACGCAATGAGTAAGGGATACAGGCAGCTGCTGATAGCGATGATATGGAAAGACTAGCCAAGATCAATAATCCATGATTCACCAATTATTTACCATATCAAAGGTCAGTTTAAATGGGAGGCGTGAATCTAGTTGAAAACATTGCCCCCACTGGTCCCAGAAATTTAGGATATTTTATAAGATTGTTAGAATTACTAGAAAGTTTTGCATTTAAGTTGAAGAAATCCCAAATCCATTAATAAGAGAGAATCTGTGAACTCCAAAAGAACTTTCGTGACTTTCTAAAGAAACTAAAATTCGTTCGTTCCAGAATCGCTTATACGCATTGAGTGACAACAAGGTTTGTGGCTAAATTCTCCAAAAACGTAAAAGAGTTGGCGCACATCTGATCAACCCTGTTCCACCCTCGTAAGTATTTCCGCACTATACCACGATTACCTTCCATCACCCTGAGATGCATCCATCACATATTTTACTGTATCCCAAGCATAATCACGACAACACACGTCGATTTCAATGCGCAAATGTCTACTCTTAATAATTCAAACAAGTAAATTCCACTTAGATCAACCTGTGACACTCTGAGATGCATTTATCACATATTTTATTATATGCCTAGCATAATCATGAGAACACGCGTTGATTTCAGTGCGCAAATGTTTGCTTTTTTCAAAGTCAAACAGTTATATATCAGCTCATAGAGGACTGCAACGATTCAGATAAAACTGGTGAAAATCAACAAGACTTTACACATAATGAGCAAGCTGCTATACTCTACTGTAACAAAATTGCGAGCCTTGCAATACGATTGCTCATTTTACCTTACATTTGTTTTCGTTAAGGCTCGTATTTCAAATAAGGCGGAATTTCTCTAAACGGAGTGATGATCTCATCGGTTGTGTGATGTGATGCTTGCGATTACCGAGCGCGTTCAAGAAATTTCAAAAATTCAAACTTCTGTCTCAAAACGCTTCGGATATGAAGCATTCCAAAAAATTTCAGAATTGTAGTATAATCTCGAAGAATTGGAGTAAAGGCTTCGCCATAGCTTTGTCAGCTTCTCAACTCTTCGTACTATTCAAAAAGTGCAAGCAGTTGCAGAGTAAACTACAATGTGTAAAACTTTCAGGTACGGATGGGCAAAATAACTACTGAAACCAAAGAAAATGGTAAAAAAATGCGAAAATTATCAATTGAGCGTCGTATTCAAAACCATCTTTAGCGCCAGGAATTAGATAGTAACTAATTTCTTTTGAAAATGTACCGTTAGGATATGGCAGAAAGCATAGCAAAAGATGTCTGAAGTGAACAAATGAAGATGAAAAAAACGTTGGAGAAGGCAAACGTCAATGCTGAGCAACTGCTCGCAGGCAATGCTGCCTACACTGACACAATCCACAAAAACTCTCAAGTTGACTCATATTCATCAGTCGATCCGTATATTTCTCATGCATTTGCATCACAGCAGCATAGTATAGAAAAGCATGGACAATGCTCCTAATTTCGTAATAAAGAGGTCAAGATAGAAGGAGAAAAATATCTTAGGAAGGTCTTGTAGAACATAAAAAGATCGTCCCACTGAATCTTCAAGGTTTGGGAAGTTATAAGACGTTCAAGGTCAGCTTGCCACATTTCGCAGCGTTTGAGCAGACAAGCGAGCAACGATCACAAAGTTCGCTGCCGTTTTGAGAAAAATCCGAGTTTAAAGGCGCCTAACCTCTCTCTAATCCAGAAATATGGCAAGTGCTTATGACGAAATGATAAGAACGCTGGAGCATGATAATGCTGGCATTTCCAAGAAGAAGCTATTCTATTAGGATTTTATGCATCACTTAGTAGAGAAGATAAGAGCTCTTCAAATCACGGTAGAACAGACGGATTCACGAAGATGGAAATGAAATGATTGAAGGAAATGAAGAGCCACACTTCATCAGCTGGCACGCAATCTTAGTGACTTACATTCATATTTATTAGCAAGAAAAGGTTAGTGCACAATTTCAGAAACGTATCTATGAGCTGGGTACCGAAATCATTCACGAAATAATAACAACTCTTAAGCACGAAAGAAAGGGAAGAAATGACAAAAGATAAGTCAATGTGGACGCGAGTATTGTGAATACAGTGCTGCCTTTCAATATGAAGAAAGTGTTAGCATGACTCTTCCTTTTCCTTACGAGACCATTCCTACGGCGTGACGAAATTTGGCACCGGACTAGTTTGAGATCAGCGTGACAAATGGCTTCTATAAGGATTTTGAACGGCTCAGACAAGCTGTGCTGTAATTTAAGGAGGATCGACCCAAAAAGGAAGGATTAAAAGCTGAGTAGAGGAATCCGCACGTAGAATTTGTATGACGTTTGTAGTTTATGAAAGAAAACGTATGACAAGCAGCAATTTCTGGGATACACCCGAGTTCTTTTTATTTTATTTTATATGCTCGAGTCGGGTAAAATAGAAAGTGATAAACAAATACCTCCCCCGTGATCAAGAAGCCGAGTTACGTAGGCGGTCAGCGTCGAAATACAATCAAAGACCAGTCATGTGGCATAGGAAAGAAAACAATGCAAACAAATTAATAGGAAGCCGATCGGTGACAACAAAAATGAAGACTCGTTATTCGTCCAGATTAAATACGGAATAAACTGAAAGCCCTGAATGGCTTCCAGTATATAGGAGTGGAACAGACACGTTAGTTCAGATCATCAAAGTAATATTATTAGTACATGTAACATTTAACATTTGGCATGAAATAGTATTGATATGAGGAAGAAGTATCAAGAATTAAACTAAAACTGACTTTTGGAATATATGATAACATTGCTCAGACACTTCAGTTTGAAGTTCGACGTTCATTACAAAAGCAAGCTCCACCTCAGAAACATTGGATTTTCTTTCGATTGCTATTCTCCACTTCAACTTATGACGCTGGAAAATATATGAATTGAACTGTTCTAATCAACAATAAATCGTTTCTCAACATGAACTTTTTCAATTATTGGACAATACAGCGACGAAATTATGGATATTGACATGAATAACTCTTCGTATGCAGGTATGTGTGTGCGAGCTTGTTGTGTGTGATATATATATATATATATATATATATATATATATGTATGATGTTTCATATATGTGTGCGTGTACGTTGTATGTGTGTGCTGTGTGCATGTCTGTGCAGCAAGTATATGTTTGTGTGCCAATACTGTGTGTATATGTGTGTAAGTGTGAATATTAGTTTCAGTGTGTGTGTGTATGTGTTCGCGCGCATGTGTGTGTGTGTGTGTGTGTGTGTGTGTGTGTGTGTGTGTGTGTGTGTGTGTGTGTGTGTGTGTGTGTGTGTGTGTGTGTGTGTGTGTGTGTGTGTGTGTGTGTGGTGTGTGTTGATGATTCATTTTGTTTATCCGTTTTTAAACACCGGGTGTAGGATGATCGTGTTGTCAGAACTTGATCAGTCGGTAATTTGACGATGCTAGACTTGCTGACAAACTTTACTCTGTGTGAGAAATCGATCATCTGCTCAAGGGTATTTGTGCTATGAGTGACGGGCTATGGTGAATGTACACATTCAGTCCATCTAATTGGTGGCGTTGATAGTTTTCAGGAAAAGTTGACGTAAGCTATCATTTTTCGTTCGAATAATTAGCTAAAGCACCTCTTGTCACAGCAACGTAGCAGAAGATTATCTTCATTGAGCACATAAGTGCAGTAGGAAAATTGTGGCACTTTTCGGGAATCTGTATTATCGTTTCGGTTGGAGCTCGTTAACTATTTGAGTGGCTGAAGTTTGCAACAAATCAAGAATCAAACTTTTTTTTTTATACTCTACTGATTCGTCTTCGCAGTGGATCCGATTGAAGCTTTTGTGTGAAAAATCGTGATTATGTCTGAGTTCACGACTTGCACGAACCTGCCATCAAAGTGGCTAGCTCTCAGCCTATCACCTTCATCCGACAGGCCATAAGTAAAGCTAACAATCCCATGTAGTGACTCACAGCAAGTCAGAGTTCAGTAATACAAGTATCGTCGAACAAATGTTACTTACAATCTTTGAATTGAGTTCTTAATGTCACTGACTTCAACCTTTGCCATTACAGGTTCATATTATATCCTTCCAAATCACGAGAATTCGTTCTGTCGCACTTTGATGAAAGTCCAGAGGCGATCAACCTTGTGGAGCTTACTAAACGACATTAAAGGTGAATGTACAGTTGCTGAAACCATTTCGAATAGAAATTCGTGATCATGTTTGGGCTCACGACATCTAAAGACCTGTCAACAAAGTGGCTAATTCAATCTATCACAATTGCTGCGTTTGGCCAAGAAATTTTGGTGGCAGATTTTTATGAGATAAAGCGGTCAAAAAGCAAAGAAATTATTCACTCCTCTGATAAGAATCCATTCTTCGACAATCGGATTTGTACTGACTGGCATATAACAAGGCAAATATTCAATTTAGTTTCACTTAACCTTGGCCATGAGGGAATCAATAATTTAGGTTAGCGATGAGCTTTGATGAGATTGTTACAAATCGTTGGATGGCTAAGGTTTCGACACTTTGTCTACAGCAGAGCCATTATGATTCGACTTGACTGTTCACAACAGTCGTTCCATCTTCCATTGTCGATTTTCGATGCCGTCGATATTGATACGAATCGTGTAGAATGTAGCATAGCACGAAGGAAGTGTTGCCCTGAGTTCTGCCCTCTTATACAGTACTCCAATCATATTCAAGTGATTTGATCCACTTGGAAGTTCTTCACGATGCAGAAAGGTCCTAGGAAATTGCCAAGCGAAATTATTTGTGACTCTGACAAAAGTAAACCGCCGGAGCGTCAGCCATAATAACGATCTATAACAAGTGTCTGTGAGCTTAGCAGTAAACCGAAGTAAAAGTGTGAAGAGATCGTCGCTATGACACCTGCCATGAGTTTCCATTGTCTTATAAAAGCAATCCACTTGTTGATTCTATTGGGTTAATCCGTTGAAAATAAACTGTTTTATGTAGCCGACAGCGCTCGATGCAACGATTACAAAGAAATGAAGCATCGAAACTCTTCCGAATTTCTAACAGACTATAAACATCAGCGACCGGCGTTGATTAATCAGTCGATGTTGCACACCGCCCAAGCTACACGTCACACAACTAGCACAACAAAAATGGGAAAAATTAGGATGCCAAGCTCTGATTCATCCAGAATATTATCGCTTTCCTCCTGCAAACCAGAGACGACCTTTTCAGGAAATCCGTCTGTTTCAAAGTAGAATAGGCACTTTCTATATCTTAATGGCAAAATACAAAAATCTTATTACTATCTATTTTGATGGTCAAAATCTGTTATAAAGGAAGCACATATGATTTGAAAATAGGAGATCGAGTCATCATTTTCTCAACAGTGGACTCAACCTTCCATTCTTATTTGAGCCAACTTATCATGTGGTCTGCTAAGGGCTCTTACATAGCCCCGATACACGTTCATCCTTACAGACTCGTCAAAAAAGTGGACTCGTTATAAAAGTGGACTTGATCCCCAATTCGCAAAGAACAACTCCATTAATCTTATCAGACAAGCTGTCACTTACATACATGCTACATAAAGTTACATAAGTTCCTCAACGTAATGTTTCGTAACGTTTCTACTGATTTGTGTAAGAAGTTCGAGTTGGAAATGATAGACAATAACTAATCGTGCACGAAACAAACCATCTCTGTGATTGAAGGCAATTAACGCAATGAAACAAATGTGAAATGTGCTAGAGTCATTCATGTATCCGAGTAAACTAGTAGTTACCTTAGAGAATATGATGCATGCGGCAAAAGCTTTACATGCTTACCTTTCGTTTCGTTGAATACCTGAGCTATTCTATAAGAAGAGAAAAGCGGGGAAGAACAAGTTGCTCAGAGCAGCCCGAACAACGGTTGATCAAATGAGACGATAAAAAAGTGGCGGATTCACTAAAATTCTGTGAATAGACCATCATCACCGTAAACATCCACTAACGCCGCAGTAAGCGGATGGACCTACGAATATCGTCTCTTCAAAAGAAAAAAACAACAAAAAAAATGATCAAATAAATTCTTTTTATCTGAACGGGTTCAATGTCCATACCGACTACCTAGGCCAAACCGCTGATGGTTCGTTGCTAACAGATACATGCGATGCGACGTAGATAATGGTGACAAAACGTGTATCAGTACTAAGAGGTTTGGAGTACGCAGCTCTGGATAGGGTGAGATGCGCGTTCGAGTCCCAGGTGAAACAAATGTTTTGCACATCACTCTACATCACTGGGTATATCTTTAACAAAAAAATGATTAAGGAGACGCTTGTGAAGTATATCCTAAGAATTATTCACAATTTATTCATAAAAACGCATGTAAGATACGGATTTACTTAAAAACAAGTCACTCGCACAACCAATGAGTTTGATCAGCGAATTTGCTCAATGGTACAACCCTACAAAATGTTTGATACCATTGGTGCAAGTTCGATTGCTGAGATGTACCACCAGAAATCCAGTCATTCTCTCGATATAATTTTGATTTCCGTCAAACTGGACATAAAGGGTACACTACTTATCTGCTGCACAGTGAAGTGAAATAACAGCAAATGATAAAAATCGAATTTTGACTAGGGTTCACCTTCAATCAAGAGTACTCGTTTCACCAAAAAATGCTTACCGCGAAAATAATGATCTTTTGTAGGTGCACTAATCCCGTCGAAGATGATCGTGAAGGGTGGAAACTTTTATGGCAGGAAAAGTCATAGATGATTGAGTCGTAACTTTTTCAAAAAAAAATTTCTAGTTGGTTGTAAATCTGCTGCCATTTTACATTTCTAATCTCATCTGGCACTCCTTTGAATTAAGAATTCAATTATAGTCAAACTGAGATAGATAACAGAGAAAATGGAAATGAGATCAGTCAGTTGTCAAATAAACGATGAGAATCGAAGTCCTACTGATGTTTTTTTCACTAAGAAAATGAAATGTACTAATCAGAGGAATTGCATAGAAAGATGCACTTTGCTACCATCAATATTCTATGAATAGACTTCTCAAGCAGTGAATAAGATTTTGTTCATGCTGACAAAGACTGCCAGCCTACAGAATGTGCGCTGTGTTGCACTCTTCACGAACATATCTATCATTTGGTTGTACGACACGACAGAATAGTTAGAGGGAAGTCAGCTTTGGAAACTACTTCAATGCCGATTTCATGTCCCAATTTTGAATCCCACTTTTTGAGCGTCATGACTCTTTACACATATGTGCCACTACGTTGGTGGACGATGGAATTTTCGAACACGACGAGTATGGAAATGACGGATGACTGCATATATTTTAAACATTCCATATAAATGATTCATTTCAAAGCAGGATCTATAGCGCTGATTCTGGTTGAATCACTTGAAGAAATAGACCGAATGTAAATTTTATTGCTTCATGGGACCTGGACAAAAACATCTCCAATTACTCGAAGATCTCTGCTCTATAACTTTACATGCGGCGTAATTATTTTGATAGCTGAAGAAAATGAATGATCCATTCCGAGAATTCTGCTAGGCTCAATGATGTAGATGATGCCACGTGCCCCATACAAATTAATGTCCGTGGGTAACATTCTATGAGACATATTTCGTCTACTGAACCGCAATGATAATTGGTTGATGTAACCCAAAAGCACTTCCGTTCATTCATCCATTAGTTGCCTTCATAAAAGAAGATCGTTGCATTCTACTATGGCCCATAGTAGCGTTTTTATGTACTATCTAAAGTCAATATCTCTAGCCAAATCAGCAAATTGTTGTTTATCACAAAATCTGCTTTGCCCAATCAAGAATCTTCACGGCTCAAACGCAGAGCTTGTTAAATTGCCAGCAGGCTTGCTTAGAAGACGAAAAAGGATCGCAGCGGTTCTTTTGCTCAAGTTTGCGGTTCGAAACTCCCTCTACATTGCTTTCAGCAAAGTATGAGCGCGATAATATAATAGCGCGTGAAGGGTGTAAAACATAATTTTATTTCGAATGCTGCAGCGCAATGAAAAGATTTTTTCAGAAAACGAGCACGTACAGCAGCCCACCGAAATTGAGCTTCCGAATGAATCTTGACACTCTTACAAAAAGTTTTTGTCAGCAAAAGAGATCAGATCTTTTTTCGCTTGCGTATAACGAAAACCAAGGAATAAACCTCTTATGTACTAGTGATTAGAACTCTCTAACACGTTCCACTAGTCAACTCTCCGCCGAAAAGTCCGTGAGCTACTGACATACCAAAACCTCGATAAGGCTTAAAACAGTCTTTCAGAACATATCAAAACTTTGAAACGATTTCCTAAACACAGTCGATTGAGGAGCAACCAGTACTTTTTCTAGAAAGCTAGAATGGTTCTCATAGTGATCTCCTAATGTAATAAATTCTGCTTGGTGTCGTTTTTCACGTTCTATGTGGCAAATGTGCTCCCTTCCTAAAGGTTCCACATCTGTTATTCCAGTCCTATTTATCAGAAAGTTATAATTAGCCACACTAAAGATTCTTCTTGATATTTGAACTTGAAGGATATACAAACTCAGAAATCGTGGAGCTTGCCATATCTACACAAATAGTCCGTGTAGGCAGCATCGTGACGTATTAGGTCTCCAACTGAGTTTCCGAGCTCTATCCAGAAAATGAGGATTATCCCACACAAACATTTTTTTTTCGGAAGATTGCGCTGAAATAGGTCGAGGAGAAGTCATTGAAACGACTGAAGAAGATTCGACTTTGTCAACCGATGATCTGATCGATTTGCTTGCGGAGCGTTGGCAGAATAGCATCCAGGCAGACGGAGAAAACTTGAATTAATTCTATTTAATACTTTTGACCAGTTAGAAAAATAAATTCTAGAATTTTGGATCAAGTTCGGAAGCTCAGTTGGAGACCTAATAACTATCTGTTCGGTTCTTTTCCGCTGGACGAAGGCAGATGAAGAGCGACCTTTTTCTCTGGACAAGGATTTTTCATACGAGTTTTTGTAAGCCGAAATCTCCTGGCTACTGATCTAAGTGCTGCATTCTTCAAAAGGCCGTATTTAACACAGCACTGTATCATTTAAAATAAAATTATGTTTTGTAGTAGCCGCGTGCCTCCGCTACAGCTTCGTTGTAGAAGAAATCTTGTAGGTTCAGAGTCATACGTTTTATTTGGATTATCTTTCAAAGCAAAAAAGAACTCTACCATCGAAGAACAAAAATTACACTCTACATGTGAGTGGCCTCAGCGCCATGGATCGATCGATCGTGGAACGCCGTATCGAATCCACGGCCACCGGACACTCAGCTCACACTACTCGATTAACAAATGTCTGTCTTATGTGAAACTCGGTATTACATTCCCTGCTACGCTGCAGCGAAACGGTCTTTCCAGAAAATAAGCACAACATTGGAATTTACGAGACTCACACTACTGCAATGACCACCTATAAGTTGAAAAAAGAGCTCGTTCTGCGAGAAATATGCGTGTGTGAAGCACAAATGTTTCCTCTCTGATACAGCGTTGAAAAAAGACTTTTAAAAAAAACGGCCAAGTAGCGCAGTAAGCAGAGATTCAACTTCCCGAATGATTACTAGAAGTGCACTGAAAGTCTTTATCCAGGGAAGGCGATGGTCACTTCATTTGTCGCCGTCTGATAGAAGGGAACGGTTTATTATTGATGAAATCGTTATCAGTTTGATAAGATATGAGTATCACAGAAATGAAACGCTCAGTTTGATGGATTTACCTTCAGGTAACATCATCCTTTTCATTTCTCACTCCAGTAACGCTGGCGTCCTTAGTTCTACTAAAATCGATCAAATGGTGGCTATCGATATTGGGATGGCTAGCAGCATTAGCGTGCTGGTTTCAAATTATCGTTGGTCAGTTTCAGTCCGTTGTTCGCCTGTTTCCTAAGGTTAGAACACTTTCTGAGTCACTTCTACAGTGGTTGCTCCTCTCTCATCATAAGTGTTTTTTGGAAAGGTTACAGATTCTCATTCTTCTCAGAAAGATTTATAGTGGAAATCTGAGCGTTGTGAGACTGGAATACAATCGGCGGAAAAAAACTAGCGAATTATTTCACCTTGAATATTTGGAAAGCATTTGAAGGGTGTGTAGTTAGAAATGATTTCAGTGCTAGGCCTTGGCCGTGAAGAAATTCTAGATTATAAGTGGAAATTCTACGTTTTCATTTTTCTGTGGATCATAATTATTTGCTCTTACTTCAATGCGGTGAGTGTCATAAAAATTAAAGTAACCTTTCTCTTCGCTCTTCTTTTCACTGATTTTCGGCACCAATCTCGCGGAAGACGTGGGCTTTACAGAGCAACAAACTGTCAACTGCATTAAACATTTGCTTAAGCAAAAAGTTCTGGAGAGTTTTTGAAATTTTCATTTTTTTGACGTCTTTGTGTCATTTTTTATTGATTGTCTCCAAAAATTATGGAAAATTCAAAAGGAAATTATGCGGACTGCATAAAAAAGAATCAGTTTGAGTAGACAGTAGAGTATTCGAAAAAAAAAAAACAATGGAAACTGGAAAGACTCTGCGTAATGTTTTTTTTCGGAAACGGGCGCGATTCATAAACGAACATTGGCGATTCAGATGTTCTCCGTGGCTCGTCCTATACCGCAACAATACTATGTGAAGAAATCCGACAACGAAGAAGAAAACAGTATAGTTGTTAAAACGGAATGCGGCAGCACTCAATTTATTTTCGGTTGGTTGTCAGTAGGTAGCGATGTTATTTTACAGAAGACGTTAATAGTAACTGTTACATGTGAATTATTGTGGCACATGCAAAGTGCTGAAGCCGTTACGTGCTCATCATTGTACGATATGTGGTCGTTGTATCCTTCGAATGGATCATCACTGTCCTCTACTACAGGTACAGTCAAAGTTCTCAAGCAAAAATTCATATATTATTTTATCTCTTGTAAATCATTGTATAGGTGAAAATGCGTTCAGTCATTTAACTGTTGTCGCTATCTAGTGCATGACCTATCCCTGACGGAACATTAAAGCTGAACACTCTCTTCCTTTTATCCTTGTCACCGCCTTCTACTGGATACTTTACAAATGCCAGATGCCACATGCCAAACATAAACTTAGGTTAACCTATGTTTATCTGATATACTTCTTGCATTATATTTTGATTTACGTGGCTCGACGTCGCCTAATGTGTCAATATCAACGATTGATTTATTAGGTTGGAAAGAAAATTTCCTTCGTTTAGATGAGAATGTCGTTTTTTTCGCAAGAATCGTGCGTGATTTCATAGCATTTGAAAGGTCTATCTCTTGTGCATCTATTGATATATAATTTGTCTATATCTGCTGCAGAAAAGTTGACCGAGAAGTACCCAGAACTTGTGCGTCGACAGCGCGCTTTGTTTTAGCAAGACAACGCAAAATCACACACAGCTGAAAAGACCAAGGCAAAGTTCAAGGAATTGTACGGAGTTGAGTACCGCATCCAACTTATAGTCCTGACGTTGCTCCATCTGATTACGGCCTTTTCCGATCAATGCAATACTTTTTGGAAGGTCGCCGATTTGAATCTTTCGATGAAGTTGAAGAAGCATGTCAAGAGTCCTTTGATTCAAAGCCGAAGGAGTAGCACTTCGATCAGATCTGAAACCTGGCGAACCGAAGGCAAAAGTGGTAGATAATAATGGCCTGTCTTTGAAGAATAGTTGTTGCTATTTGTTGTCTGAATATATGCATAGATTTTGAATGTTTTATCAAACGATAAAAACTTTCTTTCCAACCTAGTATTAGTACGTTTTCTGGTATCCACTTTTCACAAAAATCTTCGACTTTCCACAGTGGATTCGGTCGCTACTCGAAGATTTTTTGTACTCTGAAGCCCGCTGATCGCTCGTCCAGTCAATTCCTTGTGAGACGTTGAGATAGTCTGGAGCTAGATTGACACAGGTGGTTCCATAATAAGTGGGGAAAAATGGTTATCAAATGTTCTGAATATCTATAATTCGATAGGGACGCCTTAGTTGGGCTCTTTCTAGGATCGCAAGAATAATCTTGATCATGTTCTACATTTGTAAGGAAGACAATTTTCTCATGTTAGCACTCAGAACAACGAACAACATGCGAAGTGTTCGAAGAACTTTGTAACAGTTGAATGTGAGGAAACCACTCAAGTGTACGTTACACAGTGATTCACACAGGACATTTGATGACGGACTACGTAATAACGATGTTACTAGCTCAAATCGCTCAACAAATTCTGAACACTGGAAGAGATGAACCGCAGCTTTGGATTGAAGGCTCTTAATAAGCCTTGAATAGTACACAGTTGTTCAGAAGGTCACATTGAAATCACATCCGTGGGGTTGATCGATCATAACTGGTACTGTGAAACTGAGAAAAGTATTGAATTCTTTGAGATTCTCACAAAGCACATGAAAACTTTCGACGATGATAGCATATGGAGCCTAAAGTTCAGAGAGTTCTCTTGATAAAAGAACGCTGTGCCTCTTATAACCCTTTCAGGACCACGTGTAACACTCACGGTACACGCGCATTTTCGTGGTCCCGAAAGGGTTAATCTGGCAACTGTAACCGATCGTCAACATTACAGCAAGTCAATAACTAATGTTTAGGTGTGTATTCACCACCACAATCACAAATTTTTCCTACTTTTCTTATTCTGGCCATGCTGTCTCGGCATCTATGTCACATTAATCACCATTCCGTATGCTATTCGAACGGCAAACAATGTTTGGAATGGCCAGAACTCTGTCCTCAGAACACCACCTATTGAATAGCGCGATTATGAACGCTGTGGTAAGTGTGCTCCTACTAAGTTCAAAAATTTGATGAATCTCAATTAAGGGAAAGATGGTGAGTGAGAAATGAAATGAAACTACGCAGTAACACGCCGACGAGCAATATCAACCTCTTATAAACATCAATCAAACGATATAAAGTGCTACGGTACTTAGGTAATTACGAGGGCTTCTTCCTCAGAGTGTCTAGGTACTACGTATCACACCGAAAACACTTTTCTACGAGTCAAAAAAAAACCGCTCAACTTTTGTGGAATGGGGACAGGCATGGACCCCACTTTTGCTGGCGGCAACAAATCCTCTCGCGACCGATTTGAAATTCCAGATGTACAACAGCGATTCATATCCATGACCAATTATAACAATATATCGTAAAGAAGCTGTTGATCCCAAGTGTGTTAGAGTCCATCTGAGGCGACTTACATATGCTACAGCTGTTCACATCCATACGAACCATGAAAGCCCATAATGATATCCATATATACTAACACATTTGCGACAATGCGCATTGACTTAAATCCATTTTGTAAACGAAAAAGTAATACTTTCAATGCGCTGGACAACTAAAACATACCCAACCACGAATGTGTTGAACCGTGCGAAAAACTGTGTTGGAGTGTGTTTGATATCTCAAATAGCAATCATTATATTAGAACCTAATTTTTTATAGAATAATGAAATGACGAAATGCAAAGACAAACATAAATATCTGTACAATCTTTGAACCCTTCATTTTATTGCCACACAGAAAAAAATGTGTTGAAACGAGAACATTTTATAGCCATACTAATTGCCTTAGATCAATGAAGATATCCACAAATGAACATAAATGTGAAAACTTCAGTTTTGAAAGATATACAGTGAAAAGAATTAGTTTAAGGTAATCGCAGTTTCTGTGGGATCACTTCTGAAAACTCAAATGCAGAGTTTACTCGCGAATCGTACCACTATTGAAGATTCTCAGCTCAGTTTCCTCGACGAAGACGAAATGGTAAGTGGGGTGAGAAACTCACTATTCGCAAACATGATGCCAATTTCTGGCACTTTTTATATGATTATTTGTTCGAACCACATACATCAGATGTGATTCTGTGGATGAAAGTAAAAAGAGCAGTCAGTGTTCAGTTCTCATATTTTGAACTGTTCATATTTAGAATCACGAATTCTCTGTATTCGATTTCGGCAGTCGAATGGAGAACTTCTGTTCGATTTTCGGTAAATCACCGACGACATGGCTTCTACCTGTCTTCACAACACCTGGAGATGGAGTGAACTACTTCTATGTCGTACGTTTGGGAAAAGACGTGGCGAATCCGGCCAAAATCCCACCGAAGAAAACGATTTTACATTTGTTAGCAAGTTGATTTACAAAACCTTTCACATAGATATTCATTTCTCAATAATGATAATAAGGAAATGATTAGGAAAGATCAATTTTTGTCACTATGACAGTGAGGCATTTAAAAGATAAAGATTTCATCAATAGAGATGTCTCAGGAAATAGAAGTTGGATCGACTCCAGAGATAAAGCACACTTCCGGTAGTGTTTTGTCGATGTGCTGAAAATGTATACACCTGGAGTACACTTTCTAGCTTTATATCAGCGAGGTGATATTCTTATTTTATCACAATAAAGTCCGCAATCCATAAGCCACCACCACTATCTTTCATTTCCCTCGTAGTTTGAACACAGCCTATTGCGACTAAGAATGATTAGCATGAATCCTAAAATAACATAGTATTGCATTTGACATACGATCTATCAACATTTTCGCCGGCACGCCTATTTTTCAATGGTCCCCGCAAGCGAAAGAAGCCAATTCGAATGATAATAGTGCGAAGCGTATATAACACAATTTGCCCAGAACACCCATTAACGGGAAGAACATATGAGTATATTCCTCATCAGCAACAGCCTCTGTATTGTTACTCTGCCTGTTCCCCGCAGATTGATGCTGAAATGGGAGAATGACCAAATATTCGCCGTTGGAATAGCCGATACGTACACTCTTCCGCACTTTTGAAAATGCGAAATGTAAAAAGTAGATTTGCTTAGTAGTTGTTTTTGGCCATGAAAATGGAATTTGGAGAGCAGTCGGTGAATCGCTACTGATGAAAAAGATATCGATTCAGTCACGTAAAAATGCCAAAATGTAGGCTATATTTCTCTATCGTCTTAAATGTTATTTCGATTGACGCTCAGCATCTGATAGAAATGATGATTCATTTGGCTGACCACATTGTCAATTGACTTTGTCAGTCATGGATCGGCCTTTGCGAGAATCGCTGAAGCCTAAATGATAAAAGACGATTGCAGCTTTGACAAGCAGGGCTATATCTGGACCAAGATTAAGCGTATGACACCTACAACTCCACAACGTTAGAGTTGAAGCTGTTGCTATCAAGAATTCTAATGAGACTGATCAATAACTTCTCTCCGACTAGATTTACTCCAGAAGTCAAATTCTTTGATGAAAGATGAAAAGAAAAAACCGAACGCCGTTTCAAAATACACATACTTTCTGATGTAAATAAATCCTCTTACCAAGATATTTTGAGCCTATGTTGATTTCTGCTTCATTAAATTATCATATTACCTAGCACTTCACGTAACCTTTCGCTAAGTAATGTTGTGAATATTGATAAAATGAACCTCGACTGAGTCACAGAAGTTAATTTCTGTAATATACTAAGCTTACAATACAGAAAATGGCTAACCCAAAGAGGGTAAAGTAGTTGTATCTCCAACCAACAGGGTGTTGATGTAACATCTTGTCGTGGATATTCTGGTCCCCATCCTGAAAAGAGTGCAAATATTCATGCTGGAAACAACAAATACTCTCTAAGCCATTACTGAAGACTATTGAAATCGTTTTTCTTCTCATAATTTTGAGAAAATCCGCAGAATAATATGCTTTCGAATTATTCTTCAAAGTTTCGCCACAATATGTTTACAAAAAGCAAAATAAAAGAAAACAAACCTTTAACAAAAGAAAGCCTAATGAAGCAAACTTTTTGTAGTGCGTGCAACTCCTCGGCACCACGCATTTTCGCGTTCTGTAGCATCTAAAAAAGCCTGTGTTCGACTCAAGCGACTGAATAAAAATTTACTGAAAGAAGACAAACATCGACAAAGTTGAGACCAGTGACGCTATCACGTAATAGCTAACGACGACTAACACGCGGTCGAAAATCAAGGTCAAAACACGTGTATCGCTCTATAAGTCAGCCCTATAGCAGACCACATGAAATGTCGGCTCTAATAATAGTTACGAGATTACGAGATTGAAATTTGAGCGTAGTCTTAAGGAAAAACAATTAAAACGAAAGGTATGATATATTAACGATACCAGCCTAGAGCAACAGAGTGTACAACCTGTCATTCGGTGATATTTTCACTTAGTGGCGGTGTAAAATGTTCGTTGTCGCCTACTCTTAGTACATGGGACTGAGCGCCCTGAGAGGATTGCCATTAGACAAAGGGTACCGCCCGACAGATGAGACGGTCTAGGTCGAAACACATGTGTCGGGCTCTATAGGTGAGCCCTATAACAGACCACATGACAGGTTGGTTCAAATAAAGTTAGGAGAAATTTAAGACCAATTTCTTTATCTGAAACAGGCACACTCGTGCCCACGTAGACTGTGAGCGGTTGGTCTCCAATAATAACTAGAGGACCTTAACCTTTAGAGACCTGACACCGATATTTATGCTCACCGCGAGACGTGCGGTAGCGTCTCGTGGGAAAGCAGGCAGATATCCAGACACGCATGCACAGACCGCTTGCCTGATTGCCCCGCAAGTGACGGCACGATGCCGCCTGTCTATGATTGCTGTTTCCCGAAAGGTCAAAAAGGATAAAGTTCTCGGCGTTGATCAATCCCTGAGTGATGCGCCATGCATTCGTCTTCAATATTTACCTTCGGCCGAAGTGATTGAACGCTATCTGGCCCTCACAATGACTCGCGGTGGCCTTCCCGTTGTATTGAGTCGCTGCTACTTATCCTCCCAGACAAGACTGAGACCAGTCTTATACCAATTTACCGACCTCGGAGGGATGAATGGCTTGGTGAGCCACAAGCGCGAGATCGAACCACCGACTTTGTGTGCGACGCAGAGCATCTCTAACCACTGCGCCACATGCGCTCCTCTCAGAGGGTCAAAACAGGAAAATGGTGAATGTCTGAAAGAAGTTGCTTACTATTTGATTAAACATTTATCCATTAAGTTTTGCCAGCTTTGGTTATGAAAATGCTTGATGGGTAGACTGCATGTCAATTTGACCTTTTCGCGGCTCTCAAGAAGGCGGAGCCACCGAAACTTCAGCTTTATATTCTAATCATAATCTTTCTAACAAACTTGAGTCTCCTTATCAAGAAAACACTGAATCGTAAGATGAGTTACGAAAAAATGCCACATGAACCCCACTGCAAAACCCACCAAGAGTAAATATATAACGCAGAGCTAGGCGAGAAATGGATACATTATCGCCAAAAAAGAAGCCTTCTACAAGTTTGTATTTTGTAGCTCTTGGTTTAGAGAATACAGTTCACTGAACAGCTTGGTTGGGAAGTTAGAATGAATAAAGATGATCGTTTTCACGCTGATGATTAATGTGATTACAAAAAAAAAAAAACAAAAAAAAACGAAAACCAGCGTAAACACTGAGTACATTGAGTCATTTACTAGAAATTTCTCGTTAATGAGTTTGTAAAAATCTTTAGAGTACTTTTATAATGGAAACAAATTTGACCGGCTGCGTGCTTTGGTCAAATTTAGAATGATACACTAAAGTGAGTACCAGTATAGTCAAGTTTTGTAACGCAGATGCTTCGGAGAAACTCTTAACGTGCAATTGACAAAATATGGAGGTACTCTTCCCACATGCATGCCTACTTATAGGTGTTATATACGAATGAAACACAGAACTCTGGATATCGCACCTGTTGGAAGACCAAGTTACTGAAAATACAAACAGCAGCACTGTGAGCAGGCACTCGACATACAGTAGTTTGCTCCTGATGCATGTTGTAATTCAGATTTCGAGATTGCACGAAGATTGATGACTCCGAAAGATTTTGTATGTAAAGATCATAGTCGCTCGTGTACACAAGACTGATTCCTATAATAAATGATGAATATGTTGAGTGGAAATTTGCGTTTACCATTCAAATTATTTAATGAATGATTCAGAAACTCTTGTATTTTGTAAAAATATTAAACTTCAGTAGTTTGGAGAGATACTACGACTTTCAGATACACAATAAAAATATAACCAACAAATGCAACAAGCGAGAATTTCTACTATTAGTAAGACAGAGGCATGGAATTTACACCATATACATCTCTCATCCAGACTTTGTAGTAACGATTGGACAGCCGATATCAGACTAAATGTCAACGAGAAGCAAGTAAGATCTTTGCCGATGCCGCCAATGAAACGTGGTGAACTGGGTTATTAGATCATTTATGTGGATTACGACATACAAATGAAGCTCATACACATTCATTATTTAATTTTGCGCACCCGAGGACATATTATAGACTCGGAACAAATCTGACACATTATTTGCTGCATTCTCACAGAGTAACCAGCAAGTCATCTTTATGCACACATGCCACATCTAAATTAAAAATATGATCGCTGTCAGTTCTTTCGTAATACCCTACACGGCATGTTTGGATGAACTCAGTGTAGAGATATTGAAATTTCACAATTTACATAAGTCCTTTATTTTACCAATGTCATGATGTTATTACTACATATTCACGAATGTTGAGTAATGTGCCAAAGTTCCAACGTCATGCGAGAACTAAATCCCTCTTTTGTCTTTTTGTAAGCCCTACTAAGCATTACACTACCGAGGTCCTAGCTCTACCATCATTCTTTCTGCCATATAAGGTAACGAAGTGAACACTAACTAACGGTCGATGGGTTTGGTCCCGTAAACACATAAAGGATGAAAGGACAAAGCTTTTAGTGTCGGTCCTGAGGGAAGCGACATGCATTTGCCTTCATCGAGCATCGTTTGAGATGACTGAATGAATATGTGACCTTTACAATGATGGCCTATCGATGTATCAAGTCAGTGCTCTTATCCTCTCAGGCATATCTGGTGTACCAATTCGCCGACTTCGCACGCCGATTGGAAGGCTAGGTGACCCTTGGGCACAGGATTGAACTATCGCTCACATGTGTGTTGTGTCGCAGGGTAGTTCTACTACACACATGTGCTCTGGTAAACAAGTATCGGCAATACACCCATCTAAGCTGGAAGCTGTAGATCTCATAGATGGTTTTGTTAGAGGATGCAGTCTTTGTTCTCTGAATCCATAGCAGATTGGGACCTGTCTTGTATCATCAAGGAATTATCCATCTTCATTTTTTTTGCCTTTTCCACTTCGTCGCAATTCAGATTATCATAGACTGAATTTTTCATTAGATTCCCGACACTTTTCTACTTTTGAGCATTGTTTCCGATAAAATAGCCCCAGGGACCCCTCTTCTGATGTAACACCCCATGTCGTATCCTTTCCATCCAGAAATGTTAACATGGTAAGAAAACTGTGTTTTCGTTGTTTAAGTGCATTGCGATAACAGTTAGCTATGGTTTTTATGTAAGAAAAGTCCACCCTCTAGTCCACGAGCGCTGATAAAATTTTATTCAGTTCATTGCTCACAAACGCTTTTTCATAGTCGACAAAACTGAAGACTTAGAGGGTAAATTCATGATGAGCTTCAAAAGGACACTAAGAATACTGGCATGAGGATGTGAAATGAGAAAATAAACTATAGCATAGACAATTTTTTAGAATAAATATCTCCACTACAGATTTCCTTGTAGAAGCGGAATTCTTGATTTGAAAGATAGAGTAAACTTCTGGCCTCAGTCAGACCTTACTCAATTAACAAATTATTTAGGAAATAAACTCGTCCAGGAAGATCTCGGCACACACGGCTTGTTTTTTCTTCAAAGAGTACGATAAAGATTACCTGAAGCAAACCTAGACATGGGAAAGGTCATCGTTGAACGTTGGGTTGGCGCTGCAAATAATATCACGCGAAGAAGCATTCCTGCTTTCGTATGAATGTGAGGGATCGTCAACTGTCTAGTGGTAGATTTTTCTTCTGCTACGATGTTTTTCTTTGCAGTAATGGGACCTGCATTGCCTTGAGGAAACTGCCACTATAGATCTATTGATGTATAAGTGCAGAATAAAATTAGGTGTATCGTGAGCACACTGTTTTAATTTAGCTACAAAGAAAAAATTTGCTCGGATTTCCCTTTAAGTTGTTTTATTATTATAAATCGAGACTGTTCACACTGTCCCAGTTTGTATTGCTTGAGCTAATCATTTTTCTCCTGTGTTCTAAAGTATCCAACTAATTATGGCGATCACCCGTTTGCTCTCCATGATCGTTATTATGGACAAACGACAGCGTTGTCAATCGGAGCAAGATTTACAATCATGAATAGACCTCAACGAAGAAAAGGTGGAATTAGGCATTCTCTAACTCCAATTAGTTTCTGATGGAAAATTCGAATGACTCCTCAGCTTCGATGACCAAGCAGTGGAATTAAGAGTGGAACATAATTTGCAACCTTTTTGGCACAAACGACATCTCTAGCATTTATAAGCTCGTAAAACATAAAGAAAAGTCAAGGTAGTCAAGGCGTGGCGCACTAGTTTGTCAAGTATTTTCGATTCTGTCATAAGAGCAAAGATATCAGTATTTTCATAAGTTATATTTTGATAAAAAAAAGGATAAAGCTCTCGGCGTTGATCAATCCCTGAGGGATGCGCCATGCATTCGACTTCAATTTTTAACTTCGTTTGAGGTGACTGAATGCACATCTGGCCTTTACAATGACTCGCGGAGGCCTCCCGCTGAACCGAGTCAGTGCTGCTTATCCTCCCAGACAAGTCTGAGACCTGTCTGGTACCAATTTACCGACCCCGGAGGGATGGATGGCTTGGTGAGCCATGAGCGCGAGATCGAACCAGTGACCTCGTGTGCGACGCAGGGCACCTCTAACCACTGCGCCACATGCGCTCAAAAAACGTAGAAGAATAGCATCGCCAGTTTACCTACGTGGCGGGATCCACTGAACTACCGGTTATATTCTGGTGCATCAGCTAAAGTGATACGAGCGATTGATGTAAGGTGGAAGTTCAGACGCCTACTATATTTTGATATTTATCAATAATAAGAAAAGATGAAAATATCTCGAATGCAATATGGAGAAACGGTTATCCATTATTGTCGGATTGCTAAAATCTCGAAAACTACCTTTTCAGAAAAGTAGTGAAGAGCGTTGTATCTTCAGATTCTTACTGATTAGGAGGAAACAAATGAGAAATTGACCTTATTCGCTGGGGAGAAACTTTCATAGGAGTGTTAGCAACCATTCAAAAGTTGGGGCAACCATCTAAGGCTAGAGTCTCACGTCGCCGGCTTTTCATAACATCCTTTATAACAGTGTAGCATCCAGATCAAAAATTATGTTTCACACTTGCCTTCCTGGAAGCCAAAAAGCATATCAATGTGTATAGAACTCTTCGCAGTATCTTGGTCAATCGTTTTATCCAAAATTTTCTTCAAAGCAGAAAAGAAATTCCCAACTGAATAAGATATATCGATCGTCCTGCCACGCGCCTGCCTGTCACGCCTCCTGCCACGGCCTCCGTCATGTCGAACAGTCGCTAAACAACGTTGCCCAAAATGTAAAACTCGATCTTATGTTCCCTTTTAAAGAGTACTTTTAGAAAATAAGCACATCGCTAGAATCAGGAAACATTATGCTATCAGATGATTACTGATAATCTAAAGAAAGAGCTCTGTCCGGCGAGGGTTAGAACACAAATCAAAAGGCCGACCAGAGGATATAAAAAGATGAGAAGAGATTTTCAAAAGCATATGCATTTTTTAGTTCCTTGAAGCCTATAGTTTGAGTACTGCCACTCTAGGGAAGGAGTTCTCTAACGAAAGATAAGCGAGATAAGAGAAAAAACACGTAGCTTTATGAAACATGAGTTTATTTCAAATGTTACAGCATTACAAAGGGATATTTTGAAAAAGCGGTGATGAGGGGCTATAGTCTGAGATCTCAGCTTTCGAATGTTTACTAACATTCCTATCAACAATTCTCTCCAGTGACTGAGATCGGTTTTTCATCTGTCCGATCCCCCCATCAGAAAGAACCTATCTTTATTCTGTCAACCTTCGACCAATTACTTTTACCGACCAGCCAACCACTTGATTAGTGAAAGTTTAGAATTCTTATAGAGTTGTACGTGTTGATAAACCATCAGCTTTTATAACGCTTGCTTATTTTCAACCACCTTTATTTCATAGATTTTCCGTTGTAGTAAGATCTATCGGATGTCTTTTATTCTGTGCCATACAATCACATAAACTCTGACCTTTACCAATATGACGCCGGGTATTCTCGATAGTCGAATTTCGATTAACGTTTGACAACAACCCTAGACAAATACGTTCATCGGAATTCGGATCTGTGAATCCATCTACTATCAATTCGTTCTTGTACACCTGAAATCTTCAAAATTTTGAAATAATTTTCATCCTTCAATTTTGGTGACAATATTACAGTTCCGTAAGAAAATATATGTGGAAATGATAATTGAATGGTACATTTCCTTCTAGGTGAGTTTCTACAGAATGAGTTGCTTTATCATCGAATCTAGCACAAGCAGAGAGAAGGAAATTTGTGAGATAGCCCTTGATGTAAGAGATACGAAAGTAGAGCACAACAATATCCAAACAGTAGGAAGCACAACTTCTCCGTCAAGAAATCCATTCTTTCCACTTTGTCAATATAATAACTGGGGATTATGTTTACCTTGAAATATTCACCAACTCTGCTGTTCAGCTCATAGTACGACACGGTAGCCCAGTATTGCGTAGGTGGCGTAGTGTAGGGGCTGACCTGCAGAGAATTTGAGATAATCCAGGAAAGGACCTATTCTTATTCAATTTATGCCTAAATGTAAAGCTATGAAAAGAGGCCCTTAGATTGACAAGAAACCTTTGAATGCAAACTGCCGAATGTAGCTTTTCCAACAATTTTCTTTTTTTTTTGTTAATCTTACTTGTAAACAACAACATGTAACTCTCTTTATTTGCTTTATCGGAAAAATACACTGACGTAGCTCCAGCACTTCAGAACTACCTGTTCCATTCTGGCTCCATCCTCCTCCGATAACATAGATGAAGGACTAAATGCCATCTCATGTTCTGGTGAACTGGACGAAGAGGGAACGTTCGACGGAGATGACATCTCTATTTGACCTGAGCGTGACGGGGATGAGTCAGCTGTTGAAACTGGAAATCAAAAAGCTAAAAATTTAAACGACTGAGTGATTAGAAAAGTCGAAGTAATGTGAATGCCAAACCAGCTGGAGAAGGCAGTTGAGGCGAGTAGCTGAAGTGAGTGCCCTTAAAACATTGTGTAAGTCTTCAAAAGAAAAACATATCCTTCCTATTTCAGCTCCTACCCTTGTGTGATCAAGGCGTTGATAGTGATAAGGATTGATGCATACGTATGGAGTTTTATTATTGTGATCATGTGGATAGAGACATTCAGGAATAGGTCTCAATTCCTGATGAGACTGCAGATCAGGCCAACGCCAAACGCGACAATAGATTACATGGGGAAGACCTTTCCGATGAGATACCTGCAATGAAATCTATCTAGAGAACTACCCACCTGAAAACGATCACGATATAACGATATATGAAGCACCTTAGCCTAGATTCGTTCAATGAGATAGCTATTGTAGGCTAGAAACTATAACACATGATTTGCTGCACAAAGTTGGGAATTTCTTGTTGAAGTCGTATAGGACACTGTAAAGTTCGGGTCAAAGTTATCAAGAGGCCAAGAATTAAGCTGGTATTGGCCCCGATAAACAATCCTTAAATGTGCATGTAATCCAGATACCGCGATTTACCACTGTATGGAATGAATTTTTTGGAAAAAAATCACTTCTGGTAGCATTTGAAAAACTACGCCAAATCCTGTTCTAGAAGAGGGTGCTAAATTGACTATCTACTTTACTCTGCTTCCTATTCAAGAAATACATATACAAGTATGAACCACTTAGCCTTGATAAATAGAAGTCAGCTCACTTTCAGGTGCAACAGTAAAGTCAAAAAGAATACCAAATGTATAACACTCACTTGCAATCGTCCATCCTGACTTTTCGGTAAAGCCACACATTTGGAATGTGAGCCAGGATGAGCCAGAGCGTACTCCAAATCCTCGAGAGTTCCTTAGACCAAAAAGAAAACTTTATTCACTACTAAAAGCACAAAATATTCGTTCACTTGGCACATACCGATTCCACCGTTCTTCTTTTTGAGCTTTTTCACTAAGGTTTCAATAGCTTTTTCAGCAAATTTCTCCTCTTCCTCACCGATTCTCCATCCCAACAACTTTTTTACTGAGGTACCGTTGAACAGACCATTCATCTAAACTAAAATCAATAAGATCGCTTGAATTCTGAGTAGCTAAAGACAACACGCTTCGAAAACAACTTCCATTACGGTACATTTGATTCAAAGGTGGTCAAAATAAGGCTATAGCAAGGAGCAGCGCTTGCGCTGCTTTTCACCATTTTTTTAGATCTAACACATCTACAGGAACTGATGCATCACAAGAAGATTGTTTCTGAAAGATGAGAGAGTCGTTTTGCTTATACGAAGTGTTGAAGTTTCAAAAAATAAAGTCAACTGCATTTTCACATGTTTTTGACTCAGACCTCAATACCGAAAAAAAGCTCTCAAACAATTTTCGCAAGATAGGAAAACGATAAAACAAACTGCGTTCACAAATCTGTCGCCTACAAGGATCACAAAATGGTAGATGGCATGCAGATAGATAGGTCATGATGACGAAATTTACACGAATCTATACAAGAGTTGAAAATGTGATAAAAAGAAGGAAATTGTGATAACAAAGTTCATTGAGAAAAATGACTTTTAACTGAGTGACTACAGAGGAGAATCTCAACAGCGAAATCGAATTCTTGAACCAGACTGTATCAATTTCTCTTTGAGTGGCTGCTCATCATCTTCGACTTGTGGATTTTCAATCTGACATTTGATTCACAGATGCGCGTATGATATTTGACCGCGTGTAGGCTTGTTGCAAGCTTCTTGTCAGTTCGACTAGATAGCGCATAAGATGATAGCACTGAGAATACTTCCAACAAAAGAACCTTTCATCTCTTCTGAGAGACCTCAAAAAGTTACTCGTAGGCGGCCATGGCTCATATAGCTGTGGTAAATCAAGATGAGCTAAAACTAAACTCTGCATCTATTCTAAAAAAAAAAACCCCAGCAAATTATTCGTGAGGGTGCGATGCCCTATAGCCTTAGCACATGAAGACGTCACACAAAGACTGGAAGATCTGTAGAGTTCCGTCGCTGAGGACTACAACAAATGTCCTTATACTCCAAGAACCAGAACGGACCTGCGATAGCAAGAGTCAGAAGGTCAGATATGGAAAGGACATAGACATTTTAGCGCGATTTGACGTTTTCCAAACGCTTGCAACGAATTATATTCATGATACATGGTCGTTCCTGCCAGTAAATTCTTATCCAGAACAGATAATGTATGACAAAAACATGTCCGACTGACAATACTGTTATCAACATAAGAACAATTTTCTTTAAAGACGAACATCGAGATTAGCCGAAAAAACGCTTGAAGACTACTACACCGAGAAGCAGGAAACAGAATTGAGTGAACAGCGTGAAAGGCAAGCAAAGTTGATTACGATTCTCCACGATTTGTAATTCCATAGGCCTATTCAACGTTAGCCATGAGTGTCCCTGGTGAAGTGTTCATAATAAGACTGACGCCATCAGCATCATCATCATATACCGGAGGTTGTGCTAAATCCATGTCGATGATATTTTATAGCTTGTACGGTATCACACCAACATGGTTTTCACGTCACGCTCTACTTTTCGTAGACAGAGAAGGAGGCGGAAAGGCGCAAAAGAAAAATCAGATTCCTCACAAAGGCTTTTCTGTGCCTCTTCACCGATCAAGTTTTCCTAACCGTACTCACTTAGACAGCAAAAGTTTCTTGCCGAAAATGAGAAATCAAGCGAGAAATTATTTTTAAGAGAACTTTCAATGAAGGTGTACGTTACAGCAACTGCGTTGGATAAGTTACCGACTGACTGCAAAAAGTACAGAAAAAACTTCTGCTCAAATCTAATCTAATCATAAAATCAACCATCAGAAAAAGCCACATTGTGGTGTCATATTGGCGCATATCGCAACTTCATTATGACTACTGGGAATGCTACTTATCGCACGCAGGGGGGGGGGGGGGGGGGATAAAAATCTGTTGTTCAGCACTGATGCTGGCCATAGTGAGCTCGTAAAACACTTGTTCCAGGATTGAATAATTACAGTTTCCAAAAGTCCAGCAGGTAATTCGATTAGTGTACCTGAAAGACGTGTGGAGCTGACTCCATATTACAATCTCAGAATAGAGAAATCAACGCATAGTAATTTTGCAAACAAGTAATAAGATTACAACATATTCACCGGTGTAAAACTGGGCAACTGGGGCCGCACTGGTTAGAGGTGTCCTGCGACACACACGTGATCCGATAGTTCAATCATGCCTCCAAGGCTTGACAAACCTTCCATTCTTCCAGAATCGGTGATTGGCATTATACTTGTCCGAAAGGATAGCACCACTAACTTGGTATATCGTAGGCCACTGCGAATCTTTGTAAAGTCCAGATATACATTTAGTCATCTCAACGATGCCTGATGAGTACGAATGCATGGCGAATCTATCAAGGACTGATCACCGCCGGAAGCTCTGTTTAGCGTTGATATTTACCAATGGAAGAACCAAAATCTCAATGACATGCATGAAAGAGGTTATATAACGTCAGCTACTATATTCCTTCATGCATGTTGTCTGCTACTACACATTCTTCATTGGAATTGTTCTTATTAGGGTTGAAAAAGAATTAAAGGAATGATGACCATTGCAGTTCAAATGGAAATCTACATAGCATTGCATATTCACAGAGCTACAAAACATCCAGAAAATTGCGGAAATAAAATTCGCTTCCATCGATACAAGAAAGCCAAAAAAGTTAGTATATGGAGAAATGAAAGCACTAAAGAACCATGGCTTTTTAGACAATCGAGAAGAATTCTATATAAATCAAAAGAACTTCGGATAGGCATAAAAGGGGGTTTTCGATAACGAAATATTATCGTGTCAGAACTATTAAGCATCACATGACAAATGATAATGATTGTTTTTTTGATTGCTGGAGAAGGCACCAAAAAAAAACTTCGTGTAAGCTCATGATTACGAAAAATATGAATTTACTTTCAAAATCGTCAAACGCACATTATAAGTTGCTCAGTCAATAACGACAGCTAAACTATCTTTACTTCGCTAATGACATCATTCTTAGAGCCTATCAAGTACATCAAACATTAACTAGGAGAAACGATTGTTGACCGAGCGAGCTCGCAGCACTCGTAAAAATATCCCTCTTCGGATGTGGAGAAATGAGACGATGTTCAGAGAATTTTTCTCACTCATGTTCGACTCCAACTCACTGGAAGAAAAGTTTCCGAATGTTCTAATTCGGTATATCTGGCCGTAAAGTCAATACAATGAACAATTTACTGAAGAAGGAAAGGGGAGTATTGACATATGCCGATGATTGGCGAAACAAAATCATTGCCAAAAAGTAAACACGCCGAACTTCAAGCAAAGTGAACACCTGAGGTCTCGACAACAACAACTTGATAATTCTTGACAACCTGATAAGTCGTTATTGGTGTATAACACGTGAGGTATAGCGCACCGATGGAATACCGCTGGTATGTTGGACACAGTGAAGAATCCAAGCCAAAAATGTAGTTCATGCTAAGTCTATGTTTCCTTGATAAGCATTTATTCGGTTGCTAACACAATATTTATCCCACGATGACTAACGCTTGTACGGATTTTCGCTCCTAATACTCTGGAAACTGTCACAGATATGCAACTCACTCAACGAAGTACTCCTACAATTATAACAAAAATAAGAACTTAAAATCCAGCCCTCAGTTCCTGGACATCTCCTTCGTAGAGCTTACTTTTCACGAGAGATGTGCCTGTCTCAAACGAGAAAATCTAATCAAAAATATACGATCAAGCATTGTTCATACTAAGTTTATGAATGTATTCAAAACACCTCAAGAATTTTAAGCGTCGATGTTTTAGATCCTGGGCGTTCAAGCGTCAGACTGATTTCTCGACTTGAGACACCTGGTGAGCGTGTTAAAAATCGGTTTATCATTGGACTGAATCAGGTACTGAGATCTTCTTCCATCGGAATTACGAGTATAGTTGACTGGGCAGGTATATATAGCATAAAGTTATGACCCCTTCTAGGCTCTAAAAATTGCAAAATACGTCGTAACATCAGCAATCGTGGAATAAATTCATTCTCTTTGAGTCCTCCAGGCTACCAGGAATCAAAGGGTACATCTCTGTACGGAATGCTCCATGCGTAATCGACCTATACAATCTCAGAAATTATTTAACACTACCATATCAGACTTCTACTACACAAATGGAGTGTTGGATCTAAAAGATGTTAGGGGAAAAACGTCAATATGTATTTAAGGCTTTGCGTATGCGTTGCAAAGGTCGATAGGAGAGAAAGACGAAATATTTGAAACTGCAGTGGGCACCTTCAGTGATTCCTTCAGTTATAGATTGATACAAAGAGTTTCTAATAATCTTACCAAACGTCCCATACTGATATAGGAGTGCTGCACACAAAGATTTAAACACTACCTTATTTTTCGTTTTCTGCTTCTTTTTTTGGAGGGAGCGGAGGCGAGTATCCAAGAGTACTTCTCCAGTTTGTCCAGAGAAGGTGCGTATATTTTGAAATCAACCTAAGGAAACCACCTCTATAAGGTACGCCGCTAGTGCAATGGCTAGCACGTGCTCCCCGGAAAGGTTGAAATGGGGGTTCGAATCCCGATTGACGTTCAAAGTTCTACACATCACTCGGCATTATCGGAAACCTCCTCTTTTTTTTTTACTACTAAGCAATTTGATTGAAGACTTTTGGTCGGAACGACGCATATGATGGAACCACATATGCGCAAAAAAAAAAGAAGTAAGCACATTGACATACACATATGCACTTGGAAGAAGTAAGATAGCTTTCCAACCCTAAAAAAACAGGCGTCAACTCATGGTCAAATTCACTCATTAGAGTGAAAACAATTACGATTTACACGTGATTTCCACCACAATATGAGCGCTTCCAACACTTTTTTCACATTGGAATTCTGACAATTCAGTAGTGTATTCAAAGTAGAATTTCACCCGATACGAAGGATGGAAACATTTACGTTGACGCGCTTGTGCTGAAAACTTTGTAGATTCCTTATCTTTCTAAATTGTTAAGCTTGAAATAAGCTGATATGTAAGCTTATTCGACTGGTTTTTTTATTGTTTTTTCACACTGTTTAAAGTTCAAACAAACCACAATGTATGATGTTGTTTAAACGAACCAAAGAAAAATACGCTATCAAAAGTTGGGCTATTCCATAATTCATTTCGCACTAT
This sequence comes from Parelaphostrongylus tenuis, assembly GCA_019055375.1. NCBI lineage: Eukaryota > Metazoa > Nematoda > Chromadorea > Rhabditida > Metastrongylidae > Parelaphostrongylus > Parelaphostrongylus tenuis. The sequence goes on along the minus strand of JAHQIW010000579.1, from coordinate 22,210 downwards.
TGTTTTATTCAGCATTTCAATTCCAAATCGGACTGATGTTAAAAGCTATGTTGGAGGACATTCTAGTAGCCTTAGCCAGAAGAAAGCATTAGTAGGATACTAACAGGATACTAGGATACTACGCCAAGTTACTAAGATCCAGACTCGCTAGCTTAACCAAAGCCCCATGCTCGAAAAATCATGCTCTCGGTTCTTCGAGATAGATAGAGCATGCTGTTTCGGGAATTGCTCAACAACTAGCAGACAATCAATGTCGACGTCTATGGGAAACAGTTCCAGACGTTAGCAGCAGTGGTGCGTCTTTGTTGGTTTGTTTAGCTTGAATTAAGCTGTTATGTGGATCTAATCGGTTGAATTCTCTTTTGTTCTCTTTAGATTAATCATAATTTTAATGATTCAGGAAATATGACATTGTTCAAAGAAGCAAAAAAAAAGAGCACCAGATTGAAATAACAATGCACATTATCCTAAACGATTTGTAAAGTCCCTCACCACTATCAAAAAATCAGGTCGATTGTAAATATACGCAAAAAGCAACGAGAAATAATGCAACATAAAAAATCCGATTGAAAAGCACTGATAAATTTAGTAACATCAAACAAGTTTACATTATCGAATTCCTACAAGGGAAAGTTATCGCAGAATTTCATTGGATGTCAATCAAAATTGAATTATTGAGATTTCCTGACAACATAATGATAAAGAAGAGTTTAAATGTGACTGGATGATTTTGAAGCGCGAATACATAAGGTGGGCAGATTCAGCCAAGTGAAGGAAAGCAAGATCCAACAAATGGTGAATGTATAGCCATGCTGAACGAACTCCGTAACCGGCCAGAAACATAGGTGAATGAAGAGCTATGATATCATCGTATTATTTACTTTTCCTCGAGTTTAGCAACTTTCCATTGATTCGGTCAAATAGGTTATTTGATCTATTCCTTGAATTGTACAATGTACCAACGAAATTTGAAAGTAACGAAAATGTCATAGAGCGATAAGAGCATGTTAGTATAAGTCAGTATGAATGAATTTTTTATTAAGACGCAGTTTTGACTAGTACTACATTAAATTTTCATGATGCGAAATATTCAACATATTCATGGCTGTGTGGATTTTCTGACAAATGCAGATTATACGCGGTAACTGGATTATTGGAACATGGTAACCTATTAGCTTATAGAAGAGGTTTTGCCTCATCATTTTTCACTTTGCAAGCAGTGGCAACATTCAATTCGTCACAAATGTTTTTTCTTGCTTCAAAATTTTTTTTCAAAAGTTGTTAGCACAATGAACCACTTCCCGGCTCTTGTGGAGATCTGTGGTCTCATCAATGTTTAAAGCATTTTTCAACTGATTTGTTTGAATAAGAAATTATGAGAGCACGCTTGGGTTTAGGCCTAGAAAAGTGATGAGACCATACAGCTTTCTACTAGTATCAATTTCTTGAATCCTCACGCTTTGTTCATTTCTTTTAATACTTTTGCGTTCGAAATCCATAGCAAAACGACGACCATCCAAACTGACTTCGTATCGGAAGAAAACGAAGAAGATTTGTGAGATTCAGAAAGGTAAAACTTTGCTGCACCCATGAAGAAAAAAGAGATAGGCTAGAAAGAATGTGAGGTACACATGAAAGTCTGCAGGTTTTAGCGCTTTGCACTTGAATTACTACGGTTGCACTGACTTTATTACGTATGCTTCATATATGTCTCATATGATCGTAAATATGTCAACATATTGCACTCTGTTTGAGAAATGTGTTCCCCTTTCACCAGAATTTTCTAAAAAAAAAAGTCCATCGAAAAGCAGCTCTCAAGCCGAAATACTCAACATTAAGCGATTTGAAGCGTGGATACGGCAGCCTTTTCAGGAATACATCTTTCAAATAGACCATCGTAAATCAGAAGTGAAGAGCTATCCACAATCGCTTTTGTTAATTCTTCAAAAGTACAAAAAGAAAAAGTTTTTCAAAAATCGTATCAGAATCTTTCGACCTCTCATTTGAATGTTTTACAACAAGAATGTATCTCAATACAAATTGAACTCAAAAATCATCTAGAATATTGACAACAGAGAGCTTCATAACATTTTGGAAAAACTATTGTCTTCCATGGAAAAAAGGAAAACATATTTATAAAACAGAAGCAATACGAATAAAACTTGAATGTAACCATGAATGCTCAAAAAACTACGAGTTTATGTGTGAGACCATATGGCCACTATCGGAGCTGGTCGTTGTCCTTAACGGAGCGCTAATGGGTCAGTCGGCTCAACACAAAATCACAGTAAGACGACGATCGAGGTATAAGCGCTCTAACTTAGTTGGTCTTTTCAAAGAAACTTGTACCGAGATACGCAGTGAACGAAGTAAGGAAGTAAAGAGTAACAGCTACATAATATTATAGGAAAAAAAGTAATGAATCAAAAGGAGTGTGAGTAATAACAGCTCAACTAAGCTAATACCGAGATTCTAAGAAAAACCGCATGAAAACAGAAATCTTTGACAACGATAACATGCATAATTTACTTTGAAGAAATTGCCAACAAATCAAGCAATTAGGAGAAAACTTCAAATTTCTTTGTATTTAAGGAGATTCTTAGGAGGAGAGCGTTGCCTCAGTGGTATAATGGTTAGCAGCTGGTTCTCGGTAAGATTAAAAGATGGATCATGTCTAGCCTCAGGTCCTGGGTTGGCACGTCACACAGCATCCTTGGATATACAGTTTTATAACATTAGAACAATGCTATAAAAAGCGGTAAACAAGAAAGAATTTTCGTTGGTAATATAAACATTTAACTGTTAGATAAGCCACATTCAGTAGTACAAGGTCTAATGACGTTATTTAGAACCTTAGTACATCATCTTGAACCGTTCCTGGGATGAGATCTAAAAGAAACAACCTACTTTGGAAAAACGAGTAGTTGGTTGGGAAAAAAAAAATATTTCGAAATAAATCATAATTTTTTGAAAATAACATAAATAGAGAAGCTAAAACCAATGGATGCTAGTGGAGTTGCGGGTCCTCACATCTGAAACATTTTCTATAAATTTTAGCACAAGGCGTCTGCTAAAACGATCCATTCGATACTCTGAGACTAAGCCTATGTCCAAGTCCAAGTCCAAGTCCAAGCCTAAGGCTATAGTCTAAGCCAATGCGACCAAAGCTCTGCACAAAGGCCGCTTACGTTATAAAGCTCAAGAGAAAACTCAATACCGAAAATTTGGTCGCCGGATTTATGAGAGTATAGAATAAGGATATTTTGTAAGCAAGATATGCTAGAGTTAAGACGATCGGAGACGTAATAAGACGTAGCGGCTGTAGCCGAGTGGTCAGCCCGTAAGCAAGGAAGGAGCTGGTTCAACCTCCTTGCTGATCGCTTCTTTACAATCATCTGAGTATACTTCAGCCTGGTTATCCTGGAGATTGCAAAGAGATCTGACTAGGCCAGAGTTCTATTATATTCATGAGAAGAATCCTCAAGCAGCAGGCGAAGCAACACTTGAACCGTTCGAAGACCTCTTGTAGAGGGCGATCGATGCGAGGAAGCGTAAAAACAAAGAAAAAATAGTAAATAATAGGACATAAATTTACTGATGAAGTATTGATCGAGTTACAAGAGAAACTGATGGAGTATTTAAAATATATTGACGAGTATCACTTCTCAACAAAGCATCCTCGATTTGCGAAATTCACACAAATTCATCTCATATATTCTCTGGGAATGGAACTAATAGACCATCGTCAGGCGTGGACTAATCGAACGATCTTGAACGGTTATCGATTATCGATTAGTAGGGCAAACCGATAGATTCGATTAGACGAACGCACTTCGATGAGAAGCGCCGTCTTCGCCGTCACACGAAGTGAACCAACCGTCTGACGGACGGACGGCTGCACTGTTCAAACGGGTACGACCAGCCGCAACGCACCGCCTTGCGATGCGTGTGAGGTCTGCTGACTCAGCTCTCCTCGACCTTCGTCAAGGACATAACCCTGGCTCGGGGTCTGGTGATCGAAACAAGCATAAGGTACAGGTGATCGACCACCTCTGCCGAGTTAAGCCGTTGACATTTGGATTGAAGTTATTAAAGGACTCAAAAGAGTAACAGCAAAACAGGAGCCTGGATAGTGTAGTGGTTAGGACGCACTCTCGGAAGGAGTGAACGCAGGTTCAACTCCCGGCTAAGGTCAACACTTTTGCATAAAGCTAAAATATGGCTCTCGGCGTTGATCAATTTATGAGGGATGCGTCCTTCATTCAAATTCGTTTTCCAGTATACATTTGAGGTGACTGGATGCTTATCTGGCCTTTACAATGACTCGTGGTGGCCTATTGATCTGTCAAGTTAGTGCTGCCACCATCCAAACAAATCTGATACCGATTCACCGACACTGGAGAGAGGAAGCCTTAGTGAGTTTGAGCGCAGGATCGAACTACCGATACATCCATGACACATGCATCTCTAACCACTGCGCCACACGTGCTCTTAAGTTCTATATATCACTCATAATTCTTGGATATATACTTATAAAATTACAGCAGTGCTAGTAAAGCTGTAAAATGGATTCATGTACACTTAAGCTCAGATTATTTTATTTGAGAACACTTTTGTTCATAATCCGTCCCACGTCTACCGTGGGAACTCCCTGCACCTCTCGCATTCGATTCGTACCCCTCGTATTCATCCTCGTCAAAGGTCTCCGAACTTTTAGGATGTGGGTTCGACTGCTGGCTGACGATTTTTGCGTCTTCTCTGTGAATGCGGTCAAATACTGTTCAAGGTAATTCTACCTGGTATCCTGTGATAGCCGCGCTGGAGGGTTCACATTTTGCCTTATGGGAATAGGGTGTTGCTAAACAAGTCTGGTATCAATTTCCCGATCCCGTATGGATGAGGAGACCCACTGAACCCGCAGATATAGGGTCGACCTACCTCGCGTCCTTAGCTATACTTATCACAAAAGGCAGTTTACCCAGCTCTAACTTAAATGATCTGTTCGCTAACACAAAACTTCAAAGCCGGTGTTATAATGAGAGTTGACCATAATGTTCTATTTGGGGCGAAGACGGATTTTACTAACGCTTTTCTCCAAAGTACGATTGCGGCTGTCAAATACTGATTGAATATGACTTTTTCTCTTGAATGAATGGAAAAGGAAAGGAAGATAAAGGTTGGAAAAATAAAGCTGCCATTTCATTGACTGAGTGATAGTTTACATGAAGTAAAGGAACTATGGGTTGATGATGGACATAACTGTTCTCAATTCCCTAGAGCAAAGTGTTCTTAGCTTTCAAAAGGTCTCCGACTGAAAAGGGAAGATATTGCCCTTGTTGAGGTAAATCGTGGATATTTCTAATTTTCAACATTGCTCAGTTTCGTTAAGAGTAGAATCGATCGAAGAACGTGAGCTTATCACCGCCAGTCGTAATAAAAATTTTGTCAAACAATGATACGATATATCAGCTCCCTAGTGGTCACAGGAGCACTGGGTTTCGTGTGAAAGATCACCATACAATTTCAAACAAGTTTGAAAGTTTGTATGCTTTGAAGCTATAAGATTTGCAGAACACTCCACTGATTTCAATCTCTAAACAGGAACTACTAAAATCTAATAATTAACTAATAATATGGGTTGATCTGAAGATTTATTTGCTTGATTCGACGTCTTTGCCTTTTACAGCACCGATGATACGAACCGACTGTTCACAGTAGTTCACCTTGGCGATGTGGGCTTTCGTGCTAACATTGTAGTTTCCCGATTCTCAAACAGTAGAGAAGTTGCGCGAGGACAAACGCCTGTGGACAATAAACTCGAATTTCGAGTCTGTATATAAGACAGTCGTTCTGATGAAGGAGGTACATTATAAGCTCATGTGATTTCTGCCATGTGTTTCCGATTTGAACAACTCAGTGGAAGCCTATACAAGGGTTAGTACGTTAGTTAATATTTGTGCTTGATGCGATTGAAACCTCTCTCTCTGGTGACTTTTTCTTAGTGAGATAATGGAGGTGTTTGGTGACTGGATTGTGAACAACCCGATCCTTCCAAGCTCCAAAGAAGATACCGCCGAAAACGTCAACAATTTGAATAAATTCGATTATAAAGTCTCATATTTGACTCAAGAGAGAAAAAAAGGCATTGTTCGATTTTCTTAGAAGGGCGGCAAACCAAAAAATTGAATCACACAGAATTTCTTATCATGCGCTCTATCCAATAAAAAACAAAACCAAAATTAAAAGTGGTCCACCAATTACATCGACCGTCAAATGAATCGCCGATGGAAAACAGAGGACGCTGGGACCTCTTCGTGCATTTTTTCCAAGGGCGAAACACAGCAAATAACAACAGAGTTTTTCAAGCCACCTGAATTCTTTCTACAGAATTTCCTAGTCACTGCTGTATGTTTTCAGAGGTGTTATTATTAAGCTTATTACATTGTTTAAAAATGTCGTTCTTTTCGCTGCAACACAGTGTTCAATTAGGCTGTCAAAAGTAAAAACCATAGTAAACTCTGACATCCCATAAACAAAAAACAAGGCTAGAAAAGTAAGAAAAAAATTAAACAAGTATCTATCAAAGATGAAACCAAGATTTATTTGAAAAGAATACGAAATAAAAACCTCTTCAAAGAAATTTCAACATTCGCTGCTCAAAATAGAATAGGTAGGGCAATATAAAGACAGTAATCCTTCTGACATAGAAAACCTGATTAACTAATATTTCCCCACCGAATAAACAAAAACCAAAAACTTTCTGCGATAGCTATGAATTCAGTATTGTTGACTGATATGCAAACAATGAACATCTACAAATCCGTACCTCAACCCTTCCGAAAACTCATGCTGACTTAATTGCACGAGGCTCCTGATTTATAATCACTCGTTCTACGATACAAGGTATCTATCTGTTAGCAACCAACCGTCAACAGTTCGGCTTGTCAAGCACATATCGTCATTGAACCGGTGGTGAAACTAGTTCGGAATTATAGTCATAACATCACTCATGCTAAAGAATAGTTAAATGTAAAAATTCTGAGAATCACAAACACTTTAAATTTTGGGAAGATCGTAGGGCCATCTTTGATTTATTCGTCAAGAGCGGCGTGATTGACGAGCATTGTTGAAAGTTATAGAAGAGACTGCCAACACCTCACACGGTCTGCTTTGGATTCCGAGTTCTCCTGTAAAAACGATATAGCTGCCATCGTTCATAGGGATTGCAAAAAAACTACTGTGTGTACCCAGTGATGTGGAGTGATGTGCAAAACTGTCGTGTCAGCTGGGACTCAAACTCACATCTCTACCCTAGCCGAGGGCACGTGTGCGAAGCGTCTACACTACCAATGCCTGTTTTGACACCACTGTTTCTACGGTACAACGTATCTATCTATCAGCAACCAACCGCCAACGGTATGTCACGGGTAGTCGCTATCGACATCTAACCCAGTCACGCTGACGGATGTTAGTTATTAGATTATTAAACAGAATCCCGAGGTTGTTACGTCAGAGCCATACAAGTGTTGCATGTGGTGATAGCACAACGTACAATGACACTGTGTTATCACCACTTTACAGTCGATGGATCGCGGCTGTTAGATACAAATTAACCATTCTCCTTCACTGTTTTAGCACTCAAATCTTATCTGCGCTCAACAACAATCGCTATAAATTGATATTCTGTAAGAAAACAGTCGACGAGATGGATCAATTTGCATCTACCAGCCGCGATATAGCGACTGAAAAGTGGTGATAACACATTGTCACTGTAAGTTGTGCTACCACCACATACGTCTCCCATCTCTGCTCTAAAGTACGGTATCAGTGTGGTGCGTGGGCCACTGATGAAGAGGGCGATACCTCCGAAACACGTATATAGCTCTGGCATAACAACCTCATTGAGGCTTCGAACATTCTTACAGACCATATTAAATGTCTATAGGGAGGTTAAAAAACAGTCGATGAGATGAAACAGAATTCCTTCTTATTTAAACGCTTCTCGCTGTGGTATGATATTAAAAATATACCTGTTGACTCATCAAATACCCAATATGTGTCAGCATAATTGGGTAATATCGACAGCGACTACCCTTGGCTTACCGTTAACGGTTGGCAGCTGACAGATAGATGCGCTTTAGCGTAGAGTGGTGTCAAAACAGACGTCGGTGATGCAAGGAGTCAGAGCACGCGCTCCCGGACAGAGTGAGATGCGGGTTCACGTCCCGTCCGACACGAAAGTTTTGCACGTCATTCTACATCGCTGGGTACATTCATAATATCATAAAAGGGTGAACAATAAAGTTCTCGGCGTTGATCACTCCCTGAACGGTGTGCCATGCATTCGTCTTCATTCTTTGAACATCGTTTGAGATGACTAAACGAATGTCTGTCCTTTACAATGACTTGCGATGGCCTCCCGCTGTACAGTGCCTTATGCTTATTGACCCAGACAAGTCTGGAACCAGTTTGAGATCAGATGCCGACCCCGGAGGATGGAGTATTTGGTGAGCCATGAGCGCAAGATCGAACCATTGACTTCTGTGTGACGCCTAGCATCTCTAACCACTGCGCCACATCCGCTCCATGATATCATACCCTCGTTGAGAGCGGTTAAATAAAAAGAATCCTATTTGATCATCCAATACTAAATGTTCAAATTATTAGTTATGTGTCACCTGTATCATCTGACATCCTGTCCGATCGTCAAGTGACTCGAGAGGGCGCCATTATTAATATAACTTCCAAATTTCGCTATCGCGTGTAAGAGTATCCACTAGAGACCTCGCTGTAGGAATTCTTCAGTACTACTTTTTTCTAAGTTGGTCTTAAAGAGATCGTACCTTTGAGTCGGTGATCTTCCTGCGTCGGTGTCTTCAAGCACACTAGGTGTCCGGTCCAACATTTATTCGATAGCCTGGCGCGTCGAACGGCATCTTTAACTATCGATTACTGACGCAGGTCGTAACTTCGAGACCTCCCTGTCATCTGTGAGGTACAGATACTACTAGCCGGTCTATCGTGTATAACTATGACAATCACGCAAGAAATGCTTTTACTTTCACGCGTAAAACAACCGCTTGACTGAATACACCACAGATTGGTTTACTTTGTAAGCGTAACTTTCCGTCAACCGCCTCTTCGTCGTTGCTGGGGTGTTTTTGGGTGTCACAGTCGGTTTGGGGCGGCTCCACACAGGACAGCACAATGCTTACCATACTGAAAGAATTGAGCCATTTCAATGCGTGAAGAACTCCGGCAAAACGGATACGCGGTATATTTCCACTATACGCACCCTGTTGCCACACCTCGGGAAAAAGCGTTTTCTGCTCAGTCTCAGGGTGCTTATGATCATTCAATAGCTTAAATCAGAAAAAATTTAATGGCTCACTTGTTTCTAAAACAACCTTTCCGCTGCGCTGTAACAATATAAGTAGAATTGTGTTTCACACTCAAGCACTTTCCGCTAGACAAACCTTTTCCTTTGAACTTCTAGTTATCATTTCACAGCTCAAATCTCAACAATTTCAATAACATACCTGTTTTTGAAAAAAAAACTTTGTGTCGCAGCCCGAAGAAGTCTGGGTACCGCGCAAGCGCGGTGGCTTTGTGCCAATGTTACAAAACTCCATCCACACACCATAGAAAGAGTGCGCGTCGAGTGCTAAACCCGGTCTTCGTTGGGCTGCTACGGCGCAACTTAGGGTCCTGAAAAATCAAGTACACCACTGATCGAGATTTGAGCTAGCGAATGACTATTAAAAGTCTAAGGAAATAGCTTTGCCATGTGAAAAATGCTCAAGCGTAGAATAAAATTTTATTTTTGCTCTTACAGCGCACTAAAAAGGCCGTTCAGAACCACTGAAATTCCAGTGATTTGAGCTATCGAATGACCACTGAAACTTCGAAAAAATTAGGAGATACGTTTTTCCATGGGATTGGAACAGAGTGCGGAAAACGATGAAGTACCGAATAAGCCAGTGTCAGAAATCTGTGTCGTTTCGACAGCAACACACATGATCAGATGGCAAGCGGTACGGTACACAGCGCAGATTGAGAAGCTTTCAAGGATTCCATTATGAGAAAACCTTGCCCACAGCGCTAGCAGATTTTCAGTCCTATAGAAATTGTATTGCGACATCATTCAAATCTTCGTCACCTGTAAATTCAGATCAATAGAGCCTCAAGAATCAATGCATCAATAACTGAGTCTGGTCAATAATGTGGAGATCTGTGCAAAAACATTTGCGTCAGGCGTATGCGAACGTTGCACCACCGACGCTCTTTTTGCACAGCACTTTTCTTTTATGCTACAATGCGTTAACTGTCAACAGCCAACCGTCGACGGTCTGGTGGGGCAGCCGCTATCGGCATTGAACCCAGTTGTGCTGACGGTATTGGGTATCGATAATCAATCAGAATTCTTCTTATCTGATCGCCACATGCGTTGGTACGTATGATCTTGTAATATGCCCAATAATGTGGAGTGCTATGCAAAAAATTTTCCGAAGATGATCTGGGTTCGAATCACGGCTCACGCAAAAGTTTTTGCACAGCACTCCACATTAATGGGTATATTACAAGATCATACATACCACCGCAAGTGGCGGCCAGATAAAAAGAATTCTTACCGAGTCTGATCATTCAAACGCAATTCTATTAAGAAAAAACTATATTTCTCTACCGAAACTATTGAAAGCAAAACAGAAACCTAACGGAATGATGCGATTGCAGCATCTCGCTGTTGGACTTCTGTTTTTTCTCAGAAAGAAGTCAGCCGTCGCTCAGTTGCGAAGACGGCCGGGCCGGCTATTTCAGTGACTGCTGTGGCTGAAACTTGATGAATAAATAACAGAACACGGGGAGAGAGCGAAAAACACCATTCAATTCGGAAATTATCTTATTTGATTGCCAATTGCGGTGTTATGATGTCTAAATAAACCCAATGATGTAGAGTGGTGTGCAAAAACGTTTGCGTCAGCCGGAAATTGAACCCAACAGATCTTACTCTTTCCGGAAGCATGTGCTAGACCGATGCCCCACCGACGCTCGTTTTGCACTCCACTCTTTACTCCGCAAAGAGTAAGATCTGGGTTCAAATCTCGGCCGACGCAAACGTTTTTGCACAACACTCTACATCATTGGGACTATTCAGTTCGATTAGAAGTGAACTGAGGTCGGCAATTACGCGACAGTGCAAAGAATGACAAAGCCAGTAGATCACTGGGCGACTGAAACAATGAGATCTGCTGGCGAATATATGAGAGAGGGAGAAGAAAGAAAGCGTGCGAGAGAGAGAGAGAGAGAGAAGGGCGATGGAGAGAGAAAGAGGAAAGAAGAGTTTAACGACTCGTTTCGATAGATAAGCTGCCAAGAGATCGGCCAGACTGTTAAATTCGCGCGTAAAGAATGAGCCGATCTCGCCGAGGAGAATCAACTACGTCGGGAAAAACGCCATCAAAGCCCCAAAACTTCTTTTGCAAATGAATTTGAAAGGAAAAACAAACCATAAGCATTTTAATGGTCTTCAAGAAGAAACTATGAAACCGTCTGCTGTTCAACAAGTATTCGAGAAGAAAACGCGCCCTAATCCGCCTATGGTGGGCGCGCTGTCGTTCAATTGGAGCGCGGAAACCGCAGGTTTCCTCTTTGAGATGATTGGTCGCCAAGCTGCTAATCGCGAGGTCTCGCTCCATCATATCGATTTATTGATCTAAGTCGGGCACAGTCTCGCTCGTGAATTTGGGAGGTCACCAGCAATGACTGCAGATCCGTCAGACGCCACAAAACGGTGAGTTCTTACTAGAAGTTGCTTACTATGCGACTTAACTTTCCCGTATTGTTTTTTTCTGATTTTACCATAAAAAGGTTTGGCTGAGTGCACGTGAAAATTTGACTCTTCCAGCTCCTGGACAAGATAAAGGAGTTCGAATGCCGTCGGCCATCGAACAGCCCCTTGTCTGCCCGTCAGGGATCAACAAGTGTGGACTACTGATCCCCCTCTCATCTCCATTGCCACCAATAAATTCAGTGCCACCCATTACCACCACCTGACTTTGTGCTGGAGGTTTCACCAGGATTAAAGCACCTGGGAGCCAGAAGAACACATAGCGTGTAGGAGACCTTATAGAATTCGAACGAAATTGGAGTAAGGCAAAGAAGAGAATGAAGTTGCGTGTTCTCAACTTCCAAGGGCACATCCACTATGTGAATGAACCTTGAGAAATGTGCGGTTCTCATACGCTTGCAAATCTGTAACATGCGAATTCGTGAAATAATGAATTACGCACATCCATTCGTGCGTAGAGATGTAGGCTTTCTCGACATGACGGATTTATTTGCGACCGCTGATGTGACATTGGATTGGATATTCAAAATAAGCGCGATGTTACCCTCAATTGTGGACTGCGTAGATGTCAATCAAAGACCAACACTCTCAGCAGAGAAGCTCGTCTGGTTTATTCGAGCCGAATAGGTAGAGATGGGCAGACGTCTCTGAAAAATTACGCCAAACTGTCGCCCTTCTCGAACCAAAGCGCCCATAGACGACTGTGGCGAGTAGAAGGAAGGAATGGAAAATGTGCTTGGCATCGCACAACTCGTCAAGACGGACAGCCCAAGTATCCAAGTAAGTATCCGTACACACTAGGTACCTTAAGTGGGTAATAGTGACATTGATGATTAGGCAACTATCTAATTACTTTCTTTTTCTCTCATTTTAGAAGAAGATTTGACTCAGAACTTAAGCAAATTTAATCTTGTTACTTCATAAAATCTGGTTATCTCATCGACTCTATACATTAGGAGTGGTATTTGAAGGAATGATGATATAGTCTAGGCTTGCTTGTGCGTCTTTCCCTCTCAACAACGTAATGTTTCATTGTTTTTAAGCACACATAAAAAGTGAGCGAGCTACTTTCAGATCATTCCATATATGAATTTATCGGAATGATAAATCTATTTCTATAATTTATATATGAAGTGGATCTATGGAAAAGTGAAATAGCAGCAATGGAACGAAGAAGGTAGAATATTCTGCTGTTTTTTTCTGCTAAAGATGATTATGATTCCATTCGTCCAACAGGGCTGGTAATCGAAGATTCTATCCGTCAACTTTCATTATTTATTGTGATTTAGGATCAAAAAGCACGACCAGTGGGCACAAGGGTGCCCGTTCTACCAGAAGAGATCACCCTTCAGAGATAGCACAGCTACTCGCTAGGAGAAGACACTTCCTAGGTGATATCTCATCTAATTAATGTCCTTTTGAATCTACATCTAAGCTTCTATTTTAAGTTTTTTTATTTGCAAATTCATTTATGTTACCGTACTTCAATCGCATTGACTCCCTAACTCAGCATATTATGCCTCAGTTTGTGGAATGTATGATGAAGACCTTTCCGGAGACTAAACTTAGTTCTAAAAATCAGCATTTCCCTGGCTATCGAATACCTATAGAAGTACAGATGTGAGTAATCTTATATATTAGCTATATGTGTATCCATTTTTGGAAGGATTTGAATTTCTTGTAGAGAAATGAGAGATTTTTTGATTCAAGAGCATACTTCACGCTTGAGAAAACCATGCAGAAGTCTCTGCTGCGAAATTTCATTATTCATGCTTCATGTTGAGAAATTCTCCAAACATAGATTGGATATTGCCCACCACATGAGCACAGATATGTGAAATATTTTTAAGATTTGCTTTATGCGCGTAAATTCTGTTGTCGTTTAGCGTCGCTGATGTCCATGCGATCGAGTAGTGCTTCTCGATAAGGTAGCGTTTGTAACGCGATCTGCAAAGGTACGAAGTTTTCAAGTTTCTGACATATGTATCTCTGATAGTGCTTCAATATTATTTTTCGATGCATCTAAGGTGTTTTTTCTCCAAATATTTTTTTTAATTATTATATGAGCCAACATGTCATGTAGTCTGTTAGATGGTCTGATTTATAGAGCCTGATAAAAGTGCTTTTTGGCGCTCAATATTGTTTTTATTCATTATCCCTCTGCCCTAAAGCTCTTATGGGCTGTGCCATTTAATACGAATCGCTCAATACGAAGTGTTTTCAGTGTTATTCATGATTCTTACTTTCTATTTCCTATATTTCAGCTCGTCAATCTGATCGATCGATCATGCTTATCCAGCCACTATCCCATTAGTTTCGAGCTTCATTTACTGTGACCAATTTTCGTTTGTTTCAGTGATATGTTCAGTGATGTTCAATTATTCTCAGGAGTGATACAGTGACTGTATGTTCAGTGATTATTTCACCTTACATACAGTGTAAAATGTTCGTCGTCGTCTACCCATATTGTAGGGGACTGAGCGCCCTGAGAGGTTTGACTAAAGACGAAATGTACCGCCCCGACTGATGAGACCGTCAAGGTCGAATCACGTGAATCGGCTTCTATGAGTCGGTCCATTTAACAGACCACATGACATGTTGGCTCAAATAATAACCACGAGATATGTTGAAATTTGAGCGCGGTCTTAAGAAGAACACTCGAAGCGAAAGGTATTTTTTGTTTCTTTTCTTATGTCGTATACTGATGCTCGTCTGCTACCGGTGATATAGTGTTAGCACATTGTCTTACCGCACGTCGGATGTAAAAACTCTGTCGTCGATTTCTCTATGTAGACGTAGAAGCCCACGGAACTAACCGAACCGAGGGGCACCGTGCAGCTAACGAGGCTGTGATGCCGAAACACATGTCTTGCACTGCATAAGTGCCATAACGGAATTCATGAGAAGCTCGAAATGTGCTATCAAGTACTTCCTTCCGAGTTTCTTTTTTTGTCTTTTGAAAACACTCATCTGCTTTTCCAGTCATGTAGTGTCAGCACTTAATAAAGCTGTGACGTTTGTTTTTCTTTGCTACAATATTATTTCATAATCATTTAGCCGACGCAAGGCGCACGAAACAGCGGTCGTCCCGCTTCGTTGACAATTCAAAGAAAGAACATTAGTAATGATGAGTTCTACGAATAGAAGTGGTTCTAGTATTTATGAAGAATCGTTAGTATCTAATATGATTTGTTCTTAGATTGTGTGGACTGATATTTGCTCATCTCCACTCCGTTCTAGCTTCAGGTGTTTGTTTTGGAAGCGTAATTTCCCATCAAACATTATTCCGTTTTGATTTATTGTACACTTAGCCTTCTATGACTGCTTTGTGAACCTCAGTGAATTACTTCTAAAAATTTTAAGTGGTATGCAAGACTTCTAATCCTCTACAGTTAACTATAAATGAACAAAAGCCGTTTGATTGTCCTTTTTTGACTTCTATTTGTCGAAGAGGTTCGTAGGTTGGCAAGAACCCTTGATTAAATGAAGTTTGTCTCTATGAATGCCCGCTTATAGAGATGTTCTAATTGTCTAACGCTTGGATTGTTCTCCTTTGCTGGTTTATTTTACCCTTTCGTTGTTTCTGATTGTGTTGAGCTGCAATTTCTCATGATATGTCCAATAAATCTTATATTCGTGGACATTTCATTCCTAATCAGGACGTTCTTTTATGTCCATATAGTTCTTACACCTTTTTTCTGCGAATTTTTATCTTTAATTCCAAAAAAAGAATGTTTTTAGCCTAAAACGAGGTTGGAACGCCAGGGCCATACACCGGTGTTTCGGAGGTTCGTCCTCCTCGTCAGTGACCCCCGCCCCACATTAAGCCCTGCATTGTAGCAAGGAGGGAGGCGTATGTGCTATGTGGTGATGGCATAGTGTACAATACACTGGTCCATCACCATCAGTCGATGGTTCCGGGTGGTAGACCAAAACTAATCCATCAAATCGACTGTTTCTAAAACCTCGTAATAAACATTCAAAATCAATTCCAAAAAAGAATATACAATACATTGGTCCATCACCATCAGTCGATGGTTTCGGCTGGTAGACCAAACTAATCCATTAAATCGAATGTTTCTAAAACCTCGTAATAAACATTCAAAATCACATCCAAAAAGAGAATGTTTTTAGCCTAAAACGAGGTTGGTACGCCTCCTCCTCGTCAGTGACCCGCGACGAACCTCCGAAACACCGGTGTATCAGGAGGACGAACCTCCGAAACACCGGTGTATGGCCCTGGCGCACCAACCTCGTTTTAGGCTAAAAACATTCTTTTTTTGGATTTGATTTTGAATGTTTATTACGAGGTTTTAGAAACAGTCGATTTGATGGATCAGTTTTATCTTTAAGTTTTGCAAATTCACCCTTTTTGTCTTTGAAAACACCTTCTCATTTCTCATTTTTCCAAAGTTTTCCCTTTCGCTAGATTAGTTTTCCTCATTTACAGTTATTCCTATCTAAGATCAGTTGCTTTATTCTCCTAAAAATTGAGCCTCATGGTTTCCTACATAATCTCCACCACATGAGTGCGATGGTACACGTGGATGTCCCTAGCAAGCAATTTGCCGGAGGGACAGGAGAAAATGGAGGCGACTGAAGAGACTGAACGAATCAATGCGTTAAAATTCTTCAGTAACTCCACAAATTTCCACGATTCTGCGCGGATACCACAATGAGCCCATTTTTTGTCTCTATATTCAGTTGGTAATCAAAGTCAACAGTTTTCTTATTTTCCTCCACGTATTTTGGTTTCAACTGAATCTTTTTTCTTCGGTGAAAATCTCAATGTCGTCTTTGTATCGCCCTGCTCGCACTGACTGACCCAACTCGTTTGACGATGTTGCCTTGTCTACTCAGACCTTCTCTCTGTTTGATTCGAATGAGTGTATTACTCTTTCGCATCATCAATTGAATGGATCTCATTGAACTGATTTCTAGTGTAATTCCAAAAAAGAATGATTTAAGCTCAAAAGGGGTTGATACGCCAGGGTCATACACCGGTGTTTCGGAGGTTCGTCCTCCTCGTCAGTGACCCCGCCCCACATTCAGCCCTGCATTGAAGCAAGGAGGGAGGCGTATGTGGTGATGGCACAGTGTATGACCCTGGCGTATCAACCCCTTTTGAGCTTAAATCATTCTTTTTTGGAATTATATTGAATGTTTTTGTGGGGCTTTCAAAAACAGTCGATCTTTTGGATTAGTTTTGATCTAACAGCAAAAATCTATCGACTGAGAGGTGGTGATGGTACAGTGTCATAGTACACTGTGCCATCACCACATACGCCTCCCTCCTTGCTTCAATGCAGGGCTGAATGTGGGGGGGGGGGGTCACTGACGAGGAGGACGAACCTCCGAAACACCGGTGTATGACCCTGGCGTATCAACCCCTTTTGAGCATAAATCATTCTTTTTTGGAATTATATTGAATGTTTTTTTGGGGGGGGGGGTTTCAAAAACAGTCGATCTTTTGGATTAGTTTTGATTTCTAGTGATTTCTTGAAGGGACAGTCTTTTAAGAAGAAATCACTTTCTGCATAATGTGAGCTTTTTGATAGCTGAAGGTTGATTGCCTGCAAAATCGTTTTAGTCTGCCACTGTTCTTGTCTTGTCGGCCAGACTTCTTGTCGTTCTAGCCGGCGGTACGCTTCCTGTATCTTCGGACGACAAACAACATTGCATCTGTCACGACGTCCTGTCACGAAAAATCGCGAACAACGATTTTCGGTGAGTTCTTGTTATCGTTCTTTTTGAGTTTGCATTCTTGTTTTCGTTTTCTCAGAGCCAATTCTACTCTTACTACTTTAGCGATCGGTTCCTCACCTCCAGAGAGGTTCTTCCTGAGTTGAGATTAGGTTCTCTACATTGCTGATACCCATTAGTGGGCAATATTTTCCAACCCTCACATGACCCATGGGCCCAACCTTCTGCGTTTTCAACTCGCGAGCATGTTGTGTCTAACAATGAAACGTGTGGCGTGTAATAGTGGCGTCCATCCCCAGCGTGCTGCGTCTAACAATCGCAGACAGGGCTTAGGCGACATTGTTACATGCCACGCGCTACGTTGTTAGACGAAACGCGTTGGGAGTTAGAGTTGTGGAGGGTTGGGTCCATGGTCCCGCAAGGACTAGGAGTTTTCATTTTTTCAGAGTTCAGAGGACCATATCCATGTTTACTATTGTTTTTGGCATTTTATACCCAACGCATAGCTTGCTAGGCTCTAAACAAGGGGGCTGGGTACTCACATGTAGCTTGCCAGTCTCTCTCGGAAGAGCGTGACGAGCTTATTTGTTGGAGGCGACTTCTAAGCTCCTCCCTTATACTTCCCAGCCGCTTGATTGCAGGCTTTTGACCGACTTGACTTGTAGAAATAGAGTTTTATAAAGTCCGCGGTACAGAATCTGGGAGCTTATCCTCTGAATCCACCTGCTTTTCTGGGAAGCACACGGTGGCTTTTTGTTCGCGTTTATTCCCCTATCCACCACTTGGAGGACGCCACGTGCCATTGCGATTTACCGGGTGGGATCCCTCAAAGAGCGAGGTCCGTGGTACCTCAATATACCTTCATAATATGCATGTACTTCCGGAGTGGGTAAATTGGTACCTGAATGCTCTCAGACTTACCTGTGAGCATAAGCCGCATCAACTCAGTATAGCGGGATGCCACCGCGAGTCATTGTAAGGGCCATATTTTAATCACTTCAAGCAAAGTTAGAAATTTATGAATGCATGGCGCATCCCTCAGGTATTGATCAACGCCGAGAGCTTTGTCCTTCATCCTTTCTTACCTTTCCTGAGTGTCCAATCGGTGAGTCGGTGAGTCGGTGGACCTGGCTTCTCATAATTCACTCTGAATCGAACACTGAAGTCTCAAATAAGTTTTTTGTTGACTAACAGATTAAGCGCATTGATTTATTCAATGCCGGCAAGATTTCGTTTCCTGCCGAAATAAAATTCCTCTGGAACTGTGGGAATTCGTCGTGGTGGCATAACTCTATGAGATAATCCGCTATCTAAATAAGAAGAGCTTTGATAACTTTCTTTGAAAAAAAAAATTCTGAGTTGTCATAGGTGTGCTTAAAAATCATGAGAAAGGTGAAGCTATTACTAAGAAAGTCAAAAATCTTCTCGAACAAAAAATGGAATAAATACCGTCGGAGCAGGATACCCACGTAGTCCTTTTTGGAACTGTTGCGAGCTGAGTTATCTGCCCAAGACTCTTTGCAGGAGCACGAATCATTGGGAAGCTTGACTAAGGTGGCGGACTGTCATTACTACGTATGCACGATTATCTCACAACGACCCTGAAATATACAGACCTTTCTCGATTGAGAGATGTTTATGTGCCAGTCGCAACTCAACTTGAGGTCTCATTTAGCGCTTTAAGATTAGCGTAGGTCAAAAGCCAGGATTTACTTTCTATTGATACACATACACGGAATTGTTAAGAGATTTATTACAGCAACACTGACTAACTTCTTGATGGTTCCGTCTTCTTCAGAGTCTGAACGAGTCGGATTGGCACGCAGTCTACACTGTCAAACACATCCATAGCCTCAGTAGAAATTACTTGATACATGGTCATTCACATAGTGAATACTTCTCCTAAACACTCACGGCTTTTTTTCCTCTAGGTTTTCCGATCACTACGATGTAATAGTCGCACTAAACCTTATATTTGCGTAGGCTGTCCCTGGATCTAGAGCAGAAAGTTGATTTGAGGTAAAGCGAGCGATTAAAAGGCACTCAATCCTTGTGGCTCATTTTTGTAATTGCAGAATTCGACTGAAAGGCAGAATCTTACGTGATGAAGTCTTGGAGTATTCTACGAGGAAAGAGATGATTTACTCAAAGGCTGTCGACTAGGTATGAAAATTTGACTAGAACACCACTATCGTCGCACAGGAATCTGAAACATTTACGCGCAAAACTCTTCAAGAGCCTTGGATAGGTGCTAAAAAAATTCTAAAATGAACAGCAAATATACGTGCCTTTATCACGCGTGATCTCGCGTCATGTCTTAGAGTAATTTTTAATCTGATTCAGGTGCAGTTCTCGCTCATGTGAGACTTCATGTGGCTGGTCTCCTATGACATCTAGAGGAGTAACAAGGAACAAAATGATGAGTGCTGAAAAGAACCCGTTAACTGTATGGCTAAATGTTAACGTACCTAGTTGTTGCTTTTTCAGGTGAGGTTATGATTATGCTTCAATGAGTTGATTGCGTATCACTTCCATTGCTCTAGGCTCCGAAGAACATGAGACAGCCGAAGTGTTAACCAATTATCTACATTTTCTACTGGCACAATCTTTGATGCCCAAGTCGACTTGTATTCAAGCTTATACATATGGTAATTCACACTGAAATGAAGTTCCCTGTATATGATTTGCTGTCAACGGATGTTAACGAATAAAGCTCAAGTGCAGTTCATAGAATAACCGTGTCTAAAGCGCTGAATCCAAACGCACACCCTAAGGAAATCACAAATAATGTTTTAAGTGTTGAAAAAAGGATGCGAAGATCATGAATTTCAGCTAATGTTGCGGTAGAGTTGTTAAAAGTCTTTGAAGAGAATCTTGGAGAAGCAAAATTTTACCTTTGCAACAGAATTGCCTAAGTGACGATTCGCACTTAGTCGACAAGGAATGAAACTAGGAGCTCCAGACACTCGAGGTTCTGAGGTGCTGCATGTTGAGTCACGAACAATCCTTGTTATAGGCTATTATAAGAATATTATGACAGATTTCAGATATATAATTGGCCTTTACTTTGAAGTGATTACTGAAATGTAAATAAACATTCCATAGAAAAAAGTCGCTTCATGAAAATCGAAGAGGAAAATTTTACAAACCACTCCGATTTTTCTCGGATGCGCCTCCTGCTACAACGGTCCTCGTCGCGTCCAATCGCGACAGCTGTGACTGCTGGAATCCCCAAGAGAGAGAGAGAGACGCTTATTCTTTTGAACGCTCTGAGTAGGCTAATGATCAGCGATTTGATTTTCCAACAAAAGTGCATGTGGAAGTGCTGAGAGGTGCTCTGCGTCGAATACAAGATCGATGGTTTTCGATGGTGATTTCGCGTTCATGGCTCAGTAAGCCATCCATCTCTCTAGGGTCGGTAACTGATACCGGACTGGTTCCAAGACGGAGGATAATCATCACTGACCCGATACGGCGATGGGTCACCGCGAGTAATGGCAATGGCCACATATGCATTCAATCACCTCAAATCGAAGCTGAAAATTGAAGACCAATGCATGGTGCATCCTCAGAGATTGACCAAGGCCAAGAGCTTTATCCTTTATGTTTTATGATTTTGTGGAGGAAGAAAGATAAGCGCCGTAGATTCATCAGAAACTGACATTATATGACCGCGTAGCAGAAGGGTGTTAGTAAATGACATAAAAAAGAAATAATAAGAAATTTTCAGAAAAAATGCCCTGTATCGTGTTGCAAAAGAATACTGAAGAGCTGTGGGAGATACCTAAATCAGAAATTCACGACTCGCTTTCATCGACCGCAGCTACCTAAACGCGAACCTGGTTATTACAGAACAAACAAACAAACAAGCAGGATAGAACAAGGTTTGACTTGTCACCTCTTATGCGTGAGTTGCTTATTTTCACCGGATGTATGCATGTATTTGTACTTTCAACTTGTAGCCAAGTAGAAGGGGTGATTGATGATTACGAGGAAGAGTGATTGATTTGATAGGTTTACTTTGCTCATGCCATTTATCGAATGAGTCGTTTATATATTTAACATTTGACTTCTATTCGAATCTAAAGTCAATTTTTTGGATCGTGACAAGAAAGGATGCCAAAAGCAGAATCATGCTCAAAAAATATTCTGAAAGCTTACAAAATTGACTCAGAAATCAGCGTTTCCGATCCTCCTTCACAGCATTGCCAGTGAGACGCTTCACGCAGTCATTCAACCCGAGAAATATGAGCGAGAAAATCATTGTAACTAGTGCCTAGCATGCTTGTGAAGTATGCTCTGCTAGCCGTTCACATACATTATTATTTTGTAAATACCAGCGAAGACTCTAGATGGGTCAAACTAGTTGGGTAAGCACGGTATCATTGGCGATTTGTTTGCATGGGTAACATCCGAGGTACATCATGATTGCAGTAGTTCATCAAGAGTAGCATTTGTCCCACCTCTATTCCTTCAAAAACCATTAGGAAAAGCTTGACAGCATCAAAACAAGTCCATCTTTAGACCACTTTCTGACCAAATCAGATCCATGATCAAAACTTTGTGTTCGTTGATTGACGTCACAAGCCCTCCGGGTGAAGTGGGGGGGGCGCCACTTTTCAGGCGAGTCCTAATTGCTGTGGGGAATGGGGAGAGGAG